>JARHVA010003065.1:1520000-1615000 GCA_037957365.1 Torreya grandis
TTAATTTTTTTAAAATAATAATATTAAATGCATGTAAAATAACTTTTCACTGACTATATGAATAAAAATAATTAAATTTTTTAGCAAAAAAATCGTAGCAAAAGTAGGGATCCACCATCCACTTGCATATAATAAAGTGATTTATTAAACAAATATATTTAATAAATATGTTGGAAAATTTCATAATAAATGTTTTGTTGTGGCCAACATGCCCCCTTTTATCTAAAATGGGGGACCCCTCTAAAAAATTCACAAATCAGAGCTTTAGAGTTATCCCTTGTGTTCTCAGCAATGCCTACTCAAAACATTAGAATATACACTACCTTGATTTCTTCAAGAAGTAACTGAACTCTTTTTTTACTTTTATAAAAACAATTATGTAGTGTTCATTCACTTTTAGCATATGATGGTTTTAATGTTTTAGGTTGTTTTTCACTAGGAGATGTTCCTAGAGTCTAATTCCCTTCTTAGATCAGCAAACACATTATCCTCTATGGAAAATCTCGTCCTCTATGTCTGATAGGTAAGATTTAATGAATCATTCTATATTTGTCTTTCTTACTTAGTCATTTTGTGAATCTTGTAAAACCTAGCCAAATGGGAAGCTACCACATCATTTGGAGTTATGAAGGCCAATCTTTCTAGACCTATTAGAGATGTTAGAGCCTAGGAGAGCCCAACCCAATGGGTAGCCACCACATCATTTGGAGTCAGAGTGGTCAGTCCCCTACACATGTCAAAGATGTTATATCTTGAGAAATCCTAGTCTAATGGTAATTTTCCAAATCATTTGGATTCATAAAGGCTAGTCTCATAGACCTATAAGAGATGTTAGATCTTGGGAGATCATGACCCAATGGGGAGTTACCACATCATTTGGAGTTAGAATGTCTAGTCCATCAAACCTATCAAAGAGGTCACAACTTAGTCCAATAAGGAGTTACCACATCATTTAGAATCATAGTGGATAGTTCCTTGGACCTATTAGAGATGTTATAGCCTAAGAGAGCCTAGTTGAATGGGAAACTACCACATCATTTAGTGTGAAGATGAACTAGTTTACACTTGTGACTCAATAATATCATAATGAATTATATTGTTAACTAAGGTCGATTAAGGTGTGTCATGTGTCCTTCAGTGACACATCACCTATTCTAGGGGAGAAACATGGGGTAAAAAACCATTCTTAGGTATTGCCCATTAATGGGAGGATTAATACATGGATGACATGTCTTAAAGATCAAGATTTGGGTGAGGGGCCTTTAAGAGATGTAATTACGTGCCTACTATGCACTAGATATTAATAGAAAGGGAAACTAAATCCGATTAGATAGTTTTGAAAACTTCCCATTGCCATTATTATATCTAGCTACTGGTAAAGGATCAGGGGCTCCAAATTTAATTCTATATTTAAAAATAAATGGATAAAATCCATCCACCTATAGACACCAAACTCATGTCTACTCCTTGGTTGACTCCCCCCCTTGGTCACCTTGGTCCACTTCTAACACATTCCTAACCCACACACTTATTAATTTAAAATAAATTAACTATTTTAAATTAGTAACACCCCCTTTGACACATCACCCATGACACCTCACCCCACCTTGGATACCTCTCCTTGGATGCTTCCCATCACCCTATGACCAATTTATGACCTATTTCAACCCTCTCACACTTATTTAATCCATCTTTGACCATTTTCCAATGACAATTAACCCTAGAAGTTAGAAGAATGGGCAAAAGGCTAATTTTAGCCTTTTTCCCATCTTCTAGCTGCTAACGTCAGTTACCCGTCGGCTGATGCCAGCGGGATCACCGACATCGGTCGCTTAAAACAACCTGAAGGCAAATTCTCTTCTCCTGGGATGCTAAAATCACAACATTGGATGCTGAATCAGGGACCTAGAATTTAACCTCTCTTCCTCTCTCAGCTCTCAGACCTAGACATCAATAAGAACTCTCTAAAATCAGTCATCAAACTTCAACCAATGCTCTTTTGGCTACAGACACAATAGGGACAAGCGTCCCAAACACCTCTGGCTCTACACCAAGCAGGAGGTAAGTATTCTTCTGCCCTTTTTATTATTTCAGTAATTTAGAATGTATAAGTAATTAGCTTCTTTTCATTACTTCTAAGCATTATCAACTGGACTCAGCTATCAACTAGCTCTGACCTGACTTCTTCCTAGAAAGGCTAAGAAGCCTTCTTCATACTCTTATTCCTTTTTGACAACTTATCCTCTCCCTCTGACCCTTTATGGACCTTATCAATCTCCCTACAACCCTACACAGACCCTTTTACCTCTCAGACCATTCTATCGACCACAGACTCAGCCTAACACTCATCTAAAGCCCCATTTCCCTGACTGATGTCAGCCTCTAGGCCCATTGCCCCTACCGACGTCAACAGCTAACCAATGTCGGCAACATTTATCAACCAACGATGGTAGACTAACTAGCATCGGTGACTGTGAAAGATAGATTGTAAGGAATCAGGTATGCATTATCTATTTCTATTTCTTTAAGTCTTTCATTATTTCTCTTTATCTGACATTATTTTTATTAACTAGTAGACTGTCATCCCATAAGGAAGTTTTTGCACTTCTGGGACCAAGCTTTTGTTGGTAGTCCACCTTACATCCATCTAACAATCTCTGTGTTTGAGTCTCTTTCTTCTACAGGTGTCATCCTCCACAGCCAAAGAGGAGTCTCTTCAATGTCTAGATAATGGTGCGCAAACTTCATCTTGGTATCATCTAACCCTTGACCAATTACTTCTAGTTTCTTATTCCTTTTGAATGTGAAAAAGTGAAAAATAGTTAGAAACATTCTGGCACGCCGGGTGGGACCCTAGGAATTCTCCTTGGGTTCATACTTTTTCTTCTAAAAACAAACTTTTCATATAGGTGCATTAGGTCTCTTCTTGCATCCTTTTCCTCTATCTCTTCCAAAAGACACTATCAGCAAAGTTAAAAAGAATCCTTCTTTTTCTTTCTTTCTTGCATCTTAGAGTAGTAAAATTCATACTCTTCAACCTTTTCTCCACTTGTCTGCATCCGGACACACATTTCAATTTGGGCTTAAAAATCTTTTGCATTTCATTTCTGCTTGCTTGCATTTTTAGCTCACCTAGTAACTTAAAACACATTATGAATAAAGCGTAGTCCACTTATGTTACACATCCAAACCACTTTCACAAACTAAAACATATAAACATACCTGAGACAAGGTCTGATTAGGATTTCATCACCTAGCAGATACCTTTCCCTTCCTGGTAATCCCACTTAGACTTCGCTACCAAGGGGAGAGCCCACTCTATTCTCTCTGGCATAGTATAAACTCTAGGGGAAGTATATACTAGCTAAGTGACCTAGCTTATCTCGAGGATCGTGAAGTGAGGGGAGCTTGCTCCTTAGCACCAAGCCATGTACGGAACCTAATACAGACTTTGAGCACCAAAACTAACCTGAAACCAACCTTAGACTACCTCTTCTAGGACCCATTTTAAAAGCCAACCTGCCACACACTCTTTTAAGGCATAAGCCAACACGACTCTAAAAATTGATTCTTAGGGACTTAACGTTTAGGGTCTGCTTTTCTTCATCTTCTTTTCTACCTTTATCTGGATTTTTGAGCTGGTGAGGATGCATTTTTATGAGCTTCAAACAACTCAAAACCTTTTTTTCTTCCTTCCCAACAACACAGTAACCGACATCGATTTTACCACCGACGTCGGCTACTTTTTTTACTGGCATCGGTTTTTTCTATCGACGTCGGTCACTGTTAGAAACTTTTCTTCCAAAATAGCAAGCCTAAAACTTGACCTTTTTTTGGCTATTAAACACACCTTCTGGTTTTCTGGAACTAAAGTACACAGTTTATGGAACCTAAACCTCTTGCCTTGAATGGTTTTGACACGTAGTCAAACCAAAACTCTTGTTGACCATGTAAGGCAACAACCACTCCCTCCTTCGCCTTCCATAACAAGTCCTCTAATGGAGTATCATTCAGAGACCGAATGAACTCCCACCCAACCAACCCCGACTTAGCCCCCTATTGTCCTCGAAGGGGACCAAGACTTTGAAAGGTTCCTTGACCTCAATGTCAAGGCCCTTCAACACTATCTCATGAGAATTCGAATGCGAGACTCTTTAGGCAACCCAATTTATGGGATGCCAACTTCCTTACTTGAGATGGCAACTATATCAACCACCTCTGTCATTCAACCCATAGACACCCAAGCCATTACCTCAGTTAACAACCTAACCATGACTAACCTTCAAGGTGTGGCTTCTCCTTCTATTTTTGGACCCATCTCCTTTGGTGTTTTGGCCCCCATCAACCGTAACTATTCAACAAAGTTCCACACCATTCCAAAACTTAGTTGTCTCCATCCTACCTTCACTTGCACCCATCAACACAAGGGTGGCTACTCATCCTTTGGCTAGTGTTTCCACAATCCAACCACCTCTGGTGACTTCAAGCCTAGTCATGCCTTCTATCTTAATGACACAACCACCCTTGGTCTCCACATCTATCCCAATGACTAGTTATCAATATGTTGCACCTATACAAGTGCAACCAACTATGTCATACACCCCTTCTAATCCCTTCCAAGTGCCTTACAACCTATGGGGTGCCCCATCTACAAATCCTTCAACTGATCTAATCAAAATATTGATGGACAAAATGTCTAATCTTGAGACCTCAATTTTGGGTTCAAGGAATGTCCTTTCATATGACCAAATTTGTAATGAACCCATTCATCCCTTAGTCCCAATCTAACCATATCCTAGTTAGTGAGAACTTCCTAAGTTTACTCACTTCTAGAGTAAGGAAGACCCACAACAACATCTATGAGCATTTAGACATGCTTGTTACCTTATAGCCCATGATGATGCATTATTGCTATGCACATTCCCATGTCACTTTTTGGTGCTACCCTCGATTGGTACAACTCTCTCACCAGAAACTCCCTTTTCATATTCACCCAACTGGCTCAACTTTTCCTTGACCACTTTTCGATCAATATCACCAAAAAGGTCTCAATCATGGACCTATACTCTATCAGACAATTTGACGACGAATCAATAGACAATTTTATTGCCCATTGGAGAGACTTAATCAACCAACTCTCCTTTTCTTTGCCTTAACTTGAGCTCATCAAACTCTTTTCCCAAGCGTGTGCCAAACATATTTCCTCCACTCTGTGGGTCCAAACATTCTACACCTTTGGCAAAGCTTTCATGATGGCTAGGAAGCTTGAACTACGTGCCATCAAGGAAAACAAGGTCAAATTATAGAGTAAAAACCCCAACACCAAGTCAAATGACCCTTCTTCATCCAAACCTTCTTCTTCATATTCCAAGTCCAAAGGATCAGCAAATGATGTGGTCCTTAGGCCATCATCTTTGACAACCAACCAATTTCAACCTCCCACATCACAAAGCATCACCAAATAATTCCAACAATGGTATATATAGTGTCAGTATACTCCTATAGGAGAATCATACACTTTTGTTTTGGATAAACTTGTCAAATAGGGGGTCCTCAATCTCCCTCAAATTTGACCACCTCAATTCGACCCCTCAGAAGCTATCCTTGCCTGGTATAGGGAAAATGACTTTTGTCATTATCATCATGTCCAAGGCCATGACATAAACAACTGCAAAACCTTCAAAAACATTATCCAAGACATGATAGATAGAGGTGATCTTGTTTTGGATAACCCAAGCATGCCACCCAATCAAAACATTGACATCTTTAAACAACCTTTTCCTAACCATCCCCCTAGCCAAAACAACGTGCAGACCATGACCGATGACTCCCAAGAGCGTAATATACGCATAGTCAACACGGTCTCACCTCTTATGCCTAACCAACCTCTCTCATAGTCTGAAGAGGTTAGCCCACCCATTGGTCCATCACAAGAAGAAGAACCTTCTTCTCCCACTTCTCTTCCACAGGGGGACAAACCATCTTCTCCTGTTAGTTCTCCATCAACCTCTCTTATATTAGAGGATGCCTTGACCATACCAGCACTGGTAGCCTCACCCTCATCCTTCCTATCATCAATGGGGGATCATACCTTCCCCACTACTCAACTAGACGCTAAAGCCATCACCATCCCTATGCTCTACCCTCTCGAAGAGCCACAATCTCCAATCCCTTCTCTGCTGAGAGAGGAACTCGCCACCTCACCTACTTCGATTGAAGAAGATTTGGTGAAGGTTGACTGGAACCTAACCCCCCACAATAGTGGCCCTCAAACCAAACCAAAGAAGGCTACTAAACCACATCAGAGAACTTTTCTCCCACCATCATCATTGCCCTCCATTTTGGGCCCTCATCCATCCACCTTAAAAGGAGTGTTTCCTACTCCAACACCTATCAAAAACAAATCACCTCCATTACTACCAACACCTAATAAAAACATACCTCCTTCAAAGCATCCAACACCTCCTACCATGAAAGTGTCATCTACACGTCTGGCCATGCCACCAAACAAAAGGATGGTACGAAACACTCCCTCAACAGCTTCGAAACAGAAGTTGTCAACTTTTACTGCAACACAATGTGCAGACCCATTAGCAGGTTCTTATACCTTGCTACTATGCTGATTATTACAATCATCTAACATCACTCTTCCACCTATCAAACCATTTCAACCTCTCGGGCCAAAACTATCTTGGTTCAATGACACTAAAATTTGCCAATATCATTGCACACCTAGACATGACACTAAAAATTTTTGTGCCGTTAAAGTTGCCATCCACCAATTCATCAATAAAGACACCCTTCTTATTGGGGATACTATCAACAAATCTCCAACACCGTCTCATGCCTCCCAAACCTCTTCACTGACACACTCATCAACTCTCAGACCAAAACCATCTTGGTTCGATGACACTAAATTTTGTGTGTATCATCGCACAGCTAGACATGACACTAAGCGTTGTTGCACTCTTAAAGCAGTCATTCGTCAACACTTCAAAAAGGATACCCTTTTCACTAAGGATCCTCTTGACCACTTTTTCAACAAATCATCGACACCATCACATGTCTCTCAAACCTCATCACCTAAATTAGGATCTCAACACAAGACTATGGTCCCTCTATCACCTTTTACCCCATTATTCAAAATCAACACCATCAATGTGGCCAATAGGTCACAAACCATAAAGGATAAAGGGAAAGAAAAGGTTTCTCTCCCCTAAACATATCCATTCATCAAGCCCTCACCACAACCAAGACCCAAGATTTCAATCTTGGGCACATCTCGACCAACTTTTTCGAAACCAATTCATGACCCCATGGTGAAACAACTTCACCAAACTTGTGTGAAGACATATTTGTATGACCTCATACAAACCTCTCCACAACATCATCAAACTTTGATCAAAGCCTTACAAACAGTGAAGGTCCAACCCGAAGACCCCCAACCACTGGCTGCTTTGGTCACATCATTGCTAACCATTGCCTCCATCACCATCCATAATTATGAGATTCCAAAATCCAACTTAGAAAATCAAGATCGCATCTTTTTAAACTAAATCTATTAGGTAAAAGCTTCATAAGATGCATCCTTGCATCACCCTCCTTGACAAAGAGAAGCTTCAATGTCTTCTTTCCATCTTAGCCAACCATTTCTCAAGCATTCTCCTCATCACTAAAGTAACTGGGGGAATTTGACTCTATCATGACCTCAACCAAATATCAACCAACCAAGCCTCGACCAAGCATCGACCAAGCCTCGACCAAACCTCGAACAAGCCTCAACCAAGCATCAACCAAGCCTCAATCAAGCCTCGACCAAACATCAACCAACCAAGCCTCAACCAAGCCTCGACCAAATATCAACTAAGCCTCGATCAAGCCTTGACCAAACATCAACCAAGCATTGACCAAACATCATCCAACCAAGCATCGACCAAACATCAACCAACTTCTTAATCATCTTTAACACGTGACCAATTTGGAAAGAAGCAAATGAGGCAAGTTTGCTCCTAATTGGCTCAGACCTTACATCATAATGCACAAGCATAGATCAGGGACTTATCATCTGTCTTTTTTTGAAGACCGGCCAGAAATTGAGCCCCTTAATGCCTTACATCTATGACCATTCTACTGTTAGTCGAGTACTCATTCACTTGACATTTAACTTGAGCTTGTCCCTTGAGCAATCCTTGTCATCTTAATCCTCATTCCTTTCAACCCTATTCCTCTAAGCAAACACTATGTAACCCTTTTATAAAGTATGAATGCTTTGTCCTAATAAAAGGGAACCCTTAAACTTTTATAGTCTTGTCCATGACTAAAATTTCTATCAAAAATAAATTGAGAAGTCATAAAACTCTAAATGTAGACTACTCCCTCGAAAGATAGCTGTATCATCATTGTTGTAGCTAATAGATTGCTCCCTTGAAGGACAACTATTCAAAGCCCTCAAAATATATATAAAGCAAAAAATATAGACCACTCCCTCGAAGGATGGCTATGCCTAAAATCTTGCTACAAACAACACTCTCTTAGAGGCTTCCCACATCAATCAGATTCACAAATGACCACAAAACAAAATGACATCTCTACGTAGACTCCCCTCATTGATCAGTCTACCAAAAAAAAAGTGGTCATGGACTTGACTTATAGTCATTCTCAAGGGTCTCCTATAAAAAGGGGCAAAGTTATCCCTACTAAAAAGGGGTTATCCTATCCTAACATATCACATCACCTACTCAAGGGATTTTGAGCTCAATTTAAAGTCAAAGTGATTCGATTACTTCTCTAACACAACCAATGGTCAATGACGTAATGCATGAATGAGGCTTTTGTTTCTAAAACCCCCTACCTATGCTATCATTATGGTCCTTGTCAATGAAAGATCAATGTGCCTTTCACTTCTTATACACCTTTGGTCACATTCAACCAAATCATCTTCTGAACCAAATCAAACCAACCCAAACATTTTCAGACCTTTGACATGACATAGTCCATTTCACATAGTTTCTATGGAAACCAATACACATGGAAACTATCAACCACACAATTTATGTTAAGCATAAACCATTACTTGCTAAAGCATAAATTGACTCATTTCATTTTTAGCATACATCCATCACCGATATGGAAACTTGATAGGGATGAAAGACCACTTAACCACTGTTATAAAATACACCATCACATAATATGGAAAAGGCTATAACATCATCATACCCTCATCATTTATAACCTGACCAAACCAACCTATCAACCAATCTAAAATACATTGGTCTGAGGCCCTTTCAATAGGGGCTATGTAGGCAGCACTCAGATGACATGATGTCTTTTGGGGTTAGCTCGGCCACATCCATTTGTTTGTCTATCTGATGGATAAACCATATTACCTTTTAACCATGACTTAACCTCATCCGACCCCATCCACAACTGACCCTCTTCCTCCCTTTTAGGGAGAACTACATCAGCCTCAGGCCCTAATAAATAGGGGCTATATAGGCAGCACTCAGTTGACACAGGGTCTTCTGAGGTCAGCTCAGCCATTTCTTCGTCCGTCCATCTAATGGACCAACTATCTCTACCAACCACTTGAGATGACTTGTATCTCAACCTGACTCGACCAATGACCTTGGAGATCATGCCTATCTCTTTAGACCATGACCACTTACAAGACAACTTTGCCTTGGTTGTTTTTGCATGTATGCTACCTCATGAATGGTTAGAAAAAATGTTTGTAACCTATTTTGACCCACACAAGTATTGGATCGCGAGCAAGTTGATCCCCACTACTTGTGACATTTTCATGTTTTCTAGGAGCACTTCCTGAGCCCAAGATACTTGGAACATGATGACCATTAGAGCTACAGCTTGGACCGAATAACCCAATTAACTATGACTAAATGTTGAGGCACGATTATTTCAATTTTAGCACTCCTCGACCCTTGACCTGTGACAATTTGACCTGACCATCACATGAAGTGTTATACGTGCAATCTCAACTTTTGCAACATTCACACTCAAACCTCACCATATCCGTCCACTCTTTATCAAATTGGCACCCGATTTTAGGTTCCCTTCCCTTGACTCCCGCTTTGAGGGGGGAATACCTCACCCATAATCAGGGCAACCAACTCTTATTTTTGTCTTATAGTTCATCAAAACAACCAATAGGGTAAAAATGACCTTATCCCATAATCGAGGCAACCTAATTTCATTTTTGTCTTGCAGTTCATTAGAATAACCAACAGGACAAAAAAGACCTCACCCCATACCTAGGGCAACTTACTCCTATTTTTGTCTTACAGTTCACCAAAAACAACCAACAAGACAAAAAGGGGCAAATATAGACACCAAAATCGTGTCTACTCCTTGGTCAACTCCCCCCTTGGTCCCCTTGGTCCACTTCTAACACATTCCTAACCCACACACTTATTAATTTAAAATAAATTAACTATTTTAAATTAGTAACACCCCCTTTTGACACATCACCCATGACACCTCACCCCACCTTGGATACCTCTCTTTGGATGCCTCCCATCACCCTATGACCAATTTATGACCTATTTCAACCCTCTCATGCTTATTTAATCCATCTTTGACCATTTTCCAATGACAATTAACCCTGGCAGTTGGAAGAATGGGCAAAAGGCTAATTTTAGCCTTTTCCCCATCTTCTTGCCGCTGACATCGGTTACCCATCGGTCGATGCTGGTGGGATCACTGACGTCGGTCGCTTAAAACAACTCGAAGGTGAATTCTCTTCTCCTGGGATGCTAAAATCACAGCATTGGATGCTGAATCAGGGACCCAAAATTTGACCTCTCTTCCTCTCTTGGCCCTCAGACCTGGACATCAACAGGAACTCTCTGAAATCAATCATCAGACTTCAACCAATGCTCTTTTGGCTATAGACACAATAGGGACAAGCTTATCAAACACCTTTGGCTCTGCACCAAGCAAGAGGTAAGTACTCTTTTGCCCTTTTTATTATTTTAGCAAGTTAGAATGTACTTCGAATGTATACAAAATTAGCTTCTTTTATTACTTCTAAGCATTATCAACCAGACTCAGTTGTCAACCAGATCTGACTTGACTTCTTCCTAGAAAGGCTGAGAAGCCTTTTTCATACTCTTATTCCTTTTTGACAACTTATCCTCTCCCTTTGACCCTCTACAGACCTTATCAGTCTCCCTGCAACCCTGCACAAACCCTTTTACCTCTCAGACCATTTTGTCGACCACAGACTCAACCTGACACTCGTCCAAAGCCCCATTGCCCTAACCGACGTTGGCCTCTAGGCCCATTACCCCTACCAACATTAGAGCTAACTAATGTCGGTAACATTTATCAATCAATGATAACAGACTAACCGGTGTCAGTGACTATGGAAGATAGATTGCAAGTAATTAGGTATGCATTATCTATTTCTATTTCTTTAAGTCTTTCATTATTTCTCTTTATCCGACATTATTTTTATCAACTAGTGGACTGTCATCCCACAAGGAAGTCTATGCACTTATGGGATCAAGCTTTTGCTTGGCAGTCCACCTTATATCCATCTAACAATATCTGTGTTTGAGTCTCTTTTTTCTATAGGTGTCATCTTCCACAGCTAAAGAGGAGTCCCTTCAATGTCTGGATAATGGTGCGCAAACTTCATCTGGGTATCATCTAACCCTTGACCAATTACATCTAGTTTCTTATTCCTTTTGAATGTGAAAAAGTGAAAAATAGTTAGAAACACCACCAACTCAATTTCAAATTCATAGAAAGGGAGCCACTAAATGCCATTAATGTAGGGAGGTGTATGCATACAATTATAAATCCCAATGGAGGCCCATTAAAAGTTACCATTGATACCTTATAGTAAATCTTAGATTCCTTAATTTCAAAGTTACACAAAACCCCTACATTTCATGCCTCTAATGCTCAAATCTTCCTAATTTATCTTTTATCTTACTCCAATAGTCGTTACATCCTCAAACCTAAAGGATGATCCTAAGTACTAGAATACCACTTTCCCTACTAGTTTAACTAGGTACAAAACTATAATGACATATTCAAAGTAATTAAGTAGGTCCCCAAGGATTATTTTAATGCTAATGACAAGATGGTTGAGTATGAGGATATCTTTTAGTCCTATAAAAGGTGTGGACTTCATAGATTTGCAACCAAACCAGAGGCATTACCTTGTACCAACCTACTAGGTGATATCCTCCAAAAGGCTATCTACATACATGATGTTGTCAATGATTGGGTGTGTTCACTCACCTCTCAATATCATATTGAATGTATATCCAAGAATTAATTTAAGGCATACTAATTCATCTCCAATTTTTTATTCTCATATGATGCAGTAGTAGTGTTAGCCTAGATGAATGATCACTATATCTATGAAATCCTCTACGACTAGGCTAAGAACCCTAAATCTAAGTGGGTTAATAAAAAAAATGCCTACACAATCCAAACCTTATAATATAAGGTTTGATTTGGAATGATCCTATTAAATCAAACATTTAAATACCCAAACTACCAACATGTTAATGAGCTATGGGTTCCTCTTCTGCACATGATTTTAAATCACTCCAACATACCAGACATTAGAGGCTTGATCAACTTCAAGTTGGTCGATGCCATTACATATGATTAAAATAGAGGTTAATTCTACATGATGAGCTACATGTTTGATTCCATATGTAGGATGCTCTCATTTAAGCTGTTAGACTTTTTCTCATAGGTTCTATTAGCTAAAATTGGCCCACATATGAAACTTTGCCTAGATGTGATGTGAAAAGCTAAGTAGAGTTCTGGTTGAGGAGTGATCCAATAGTATAAAGAGGTGATAAACCTCATGACCCTATCACATGTCACTTTCAAGATTTTTAAACACTTCAAGTAAGCTTAAAGGGTGAATTTGGTGATTTTACAGAATTAGACCATCATGACACATCATGCAAGGATGAATAGGTTAGTTTGGTTGTGCATTTGATTAATTTACTTAAGAGCTTGACCAAAGCTAAAATATTACACAAAATGTTGTATCTTGTGTGATGAATATCCCCTATAAGTTTGGTGTATTGATGCATTTTCTATCTCTAGATATAAGCCTTCAAAAATTATCTAACAGTATGGGACATACTGGAAGACATCAAATTAAAGCCAAAAAAAATAGCCGTTTGGATTCAAAATCTTCAAAGGATCTTAAGATTGAATGTAATCCTACCAAGTTTTAAAAGCTTGCATGATCAGATCAAGAATCAATGGCACATAGTGAACATGAGGTCAAAAAGCTAGAAAATCTTGAGATTGAATGTAATTGCACCAAGTGTCACAATCATTATGAATTAGTGGATCAACGGCACACATTTGATCATATAGATCAAAAATTGACAAAATGTGTTTAACTATAATAAGGAGATAAATGGTGCAAGTCAGGTCAAAAAGTCAATGATCCCATATTTCATGTGATTCCACCATGTAAAATAAGTGTGTTAATTAGATTAAGACTGATGGTATGGTCCATAGAAGGTACATAGAGCTACCAAGTGTCATAATCTCATATGTAAATTGAAGATCAATGATAAACGTTAAAAGTTAAGGCTAAAAAAATCCAAAAGAGATTAATGGAGAAAATTTGATCAATTTACATGGATCACAATATGAATACATGTGTCCTAATTTATGGTGGTCATATTTTTAAATATGATAAAAATCATGGAAAAAAGATGCCATTTAGGTATACACATTGGATCAAAATATTTGGTGGACCTTGGCAGGCTAATGCTAAAGCCAAGATCAAATGTGATTTAGGTTGATCTAGATCAAATATTTTAAATCTTATGCCACCATTAAATCTCAGTTGTCCACCTCAAAAAATTGCATCTATAGTCTCTTAAAATTCTATCATATCTTCAAGCTTGGGGAGTTGTTGGTAAGATGCCACAATGAAGTGTTGTGTCTTGTTTATAATCATGAGACTAAATATCTTGATGGATATTCATTGACATTATGACTATATGAAAACCAATAAATGGGATTAGTTTTCATCTATGGTAAACCTAAGTTTAGGGTTTGAAGTATGGGTAGAGTTGTCATTATGAAAAGAGTGTCTTACCTTTAGATATAGTCATATCATCCATTTTTAGCAAGTACAAGTAGTCACTTAAAATAGACATAATCATGGCTCAATTAGGTCTATGGATATGAGGATTTTATTTTTATAAGGAAAGTGGAGGATGGTATAAAACCTAAGATAAATATCTAGTGGTTAGAGTAGGTGGAGCTTTAAATGAAAGTTTTAGAGTCTTTTAAGGCTCTTCCTTCTTAGTAGATCATGACTCATCATCCTCAACAATAAAGTTTTGTCTTCTAGTATGTTTTTCAACTAATTAAGGAACTTGAAGATTATTAAGAGATAATTAAGGTTAATTTATTGAATAAATATTGATCCTAATTGATCCATATATGGTTGAGAATTTATATAATGTGGTTGCAACTCATTTATTGAATTTTGTCTATTCACTTCTCTCCTATCTCTCTTCCATTTTCTCATATATCTCCCATTTTTATCCCCCAAATAAAGGAATATTTTTTCATTATTTAGAAAAAATAAGATATTCTCATTTGATAAGGAGAAACCTTGTTAAAATTTGTATGAAATACCTCTTGAATTAATAAAGATAATTTTACCTATCTCTTCCCTCTAAATTGTGTTTAGCAAGCTTATGCATGATGGCATTATGAAGGAGTTTCTTCCATGTCCATTGTCCTCCTTGCCTATTTTTAGGTGTTTTCTTGTTATTTATAGGTCTAAATTTATGATATTTTTTCCATTAATGGACACATAGTGTGAATCATAGAATTTATCTTTGCTTCATTCATTGCTTCGTGAGACTAGTTTATGAAATACTTATGAAAATTAGCTTGTTTGTGATATTGTGTGAGAAAGTATTGTCTTATGTTTCATAAATGTTTATTTCATGATTATGTGAGTTCTCATTTAAATTTGGTGTATCACATTTTTATCTCTCTTAGTAACCTTATACCCCTTCTCTATCCCTTTTCTAAGATGAAGGATTAGCCTAAGTGATCTACCAAGAGAAAGATGAACTTTTATTAGAGGTTAAAACCCATAATAGGATACCCATACCTTGGGGCTATTCCAAATTTGTGGCGTAATTAGAGGGATCCTAAAGAAACTCCTCCAAAGCTAAAAAATTAATTCCCTAATATTTTATGGCATGCCTAGTGGGACTATGTTATTCACTAAGTGAAGAGTTTTGGTGTTCTATTCATCTAATAAGCCTTTGGAGGCATGTGTGCAAGTACCAGTGGAAAATCCAAGTATTTATCAGTTGTATAAGTAGCTCAAGTACCTAATCATCATTATCTAGTATGTATAATCAATGATATTTTGATTAGTATGCTTATTTTCTACCTCATCATCTTTTATATCAGATTAGTAATGTTTATGGCTTCACCTGAAGTGGCTCTCAATATTTGGTTTATCAACCTTCTCAAACTCAATATATACCTAGTTACCCATCAAACCAATCCATTTAAAGTTTAAAGTAAATGATCTTAGGTTATGAAAGGTACATGATAAATCTTAATGCACAAAGGAGATATGGTCAAGATATCCCTAATCACATCATTCATGATGTGAGAGGCATTACATTTAATGAAACAAGAATGGTCACCTATTAAGAAATCAATTTGGAAAAGCTTCTTGAGTGAGATGATGGATGTAAGTGGTATCCTTCAAAGAAATAAAGTTAAGCTAAGAAGCCATGAAGAACAATAGGTCCAACTTCATCAACCTTATGTGCCTTCATATACACCACCTCAACCCTCATATATGCCACCCATTATTCTCCAAGAGACCATTCCAAGTGGCCCTTCAAGTTTTACAAGTCCTTCATGTGTTCCTCAAACCTTCCCTTTTTGGAATTCAAACCAAGAGAGCCTTCAAATAAAAGAGGATATTTTTGTTGAGAAGCCTATTGTTGGGACCCAAAATTCCACTTATCTTCCTCAAAAATCCTCTTGTATCTCATACCAGCCCTCTTGTGTTTCTTATCTTTGTGAAGCCACTAGACACCATAAAGAGAAGTTATTCTACGAGGATATAGATAGGCAAATAAAAGAGTTAGAGTTAAAGATAAATAAAAAGGAAGAGAGTCAAAATAAAGAGGAGGTGATTATGTCTTACACATTTTCATCATGGAAATTAGTTCAAAAAGTCATAAAAAAGAAAGAGGAAGTTCTAGTTGAGACAATATAAGAACTAGTTCAAGAAAAAGAAGTGTTAGCTTATCTCAATTAAATTACCCTATAAGAGTTTTGAGACTCTATCTCTATCCCTCAAGAGCCACAAAAGAGACCACTCAAGGTACCTAGTTGGAAGGACACTCTATTAAGTTAAAAGCAAGGTGAACTTATTCACCCTCCTACCATCTCCCTCTTAGAGAAATAACCTATTTTATAAAAGATAAATAAAGAGATTATAGTCTCAAATGAGTCTTGAGAAGATGAGGTAAGTTTGTATGAGGAAGAAATCTTGATAAGTAACCCACTTCATTTAGAGGAGGAAAAAATAGGTTTAGACCAACCTTCTTGGCATGCCTTTGACACAAATGAACTTGATCCACAAGAGGAAAATACTAAAGTTGAACATGGGGGAGACCTTGAATGGACTATTGAATGCCTATTCTACATAGATGAAAAAGAGAATCAAAACTAGGTATTAGAGGTTGGCCCACTTCAAGCTGAAATGTCAATTGAAGACAACCTCGATAGGGTGGAGATAGAGGAAGGTAAATTAGGCTTTAAGAAAGACAAGTGTGATGTTTCGGTCTTTGGATGGTCAAATAAACCCTCATTTTTAGTTTGAAAAATATTAAGTCTTGAATGAGGTTGATGAAGGAGACATCTCAAGTACTCAAGTGATATGGTTTGAGAAGCATACCAATGATGAGCCTCCTTTAAATATAGAGAAAGAAATGAAGTAGTTCTTATAAAATCTTGGTGAGGTTCAAGAGCTTGATTCAATTTACTTACAACTAGATGTCCTCAATAATGCTTCAAATGTGTAAGAAATAGTTGAATAATATAATTATAAAGACTTATTTGAAGTATTTAAAGCAAGATATATGTTGTTTCCAAGTAAATATGAGTTGAATAAAGTAATTGGAGTTAGTCTTGGTGACTCAATTAGTAAGCTAGAAGTGGTGGATGAATAAGTGGAAATTCTTTAAGAGGCTACTAAGAGCCAAATATGCCACTTCAATCAGCCATGGGTGAATAAGATTGTAAGTGATCATATAGTCCAACTTGAAGCAAGGTTTTGAATAAACAGACCAATATGTCTATAGTGGAGACATGTTTTATCCAATTTCATCCATTAGAGAGAATATCAAGAAGATTGGCAATCAAATAGCCTGGTTTAGTAGTTTTGGTGCCTAAAAAATAAGGTATTTTTCATCTTGGTCCATTACAAGTAAATGATGCTAAATTTTTCTAATTTGTTTCAAGATGAAAACACTTGTAAGTTGCAACCTTATATATTAGAGTAGATTTTTATGTTTTCCTATAAGTGCCTTGTACACATATTTTTAGTTGTGTGTTTCCCTTCCCTAAGTGCCTTAGGCACAGTGTTTTTTTTTTCTTGTTGCTCTTGTTACTTCAAGAGAAGGTTTTTCGAAAAAGGACAGCCTTGTATCATTTTAATTAGCTAGGAAGGAAAGACTTATGACCCCATATGACTAATAAATCAAACAAGGAAACTAATCTATTTTATAGTAGGCATGCAATCCCAAGAGGTCAATAGATATGTTGTCTAAAACTGGTCCACATATGAAACTTTGCTTGGATGTGGTGTGAGAAGCTGAGTAAAGTTCTAGTTGAGGAGTGATCCAATTGTGTAAAGAGGGGACAAACCTCATGACCCTATCATATGTCACTTGAAAGCTTTTGAAACACTTTAAACAAGCTTAAAGTTTAAATTTGGTGATTTTAAAGAACCAGACCATCATGACACATAATGTGAGAATGAATAGGTTAGTTTGGTTGTGCATTTGATTAATGTACTTGGGAGGTCAACTAAATCTAAAAGATTACACAAAAATGGTGTATCTTGTGACATGAATATCCCATAAAAGTGTGGTGTCTTTATGTTTTTTATATCTCAATATATAAGCCTTCAAAAATGATCTAGCAGTATAATACATGTTGGGGGACATCAAATTAAAGCCGTAATAAAATTAGTTTGGATTAAAAATATTTAAATTATCCTAAGATTGAACACAAGGCTTCCAAGTGTCAAAATCTTGCATAATTAGATCAATAATCAATGACACATGATGAGCATTAGGTTAATAAGTGAGTGGATCCTGAGATTGAACATGATGGTGCTAAGTATCATGATCATAGTGAATTAATAGATCAATGGTACACATTCAATCATACAAATCAAATATTAATGTCATGCATTTAACCATCCCAAGGAGATCAATGGTGTGAGTGAATTCAATAAGTCAATGAACCCAGATTGCACATGAGACCACCATATGGTGTAATCATGTTAACTAGATAAAGACTGATGATAGGGTCCATAGAAGGCACGTGGAACTACCAAGTATAACAATCTTAGATGCAAACCAAAGATCAATGATCGACATTAAAAGTCAAGGCCAAAGACTCCAAAGGAGATAAACAAAAAAAATTGATCAATTTATTGGGATCATGAGATGAATACACATGTATGATTTTGAAGCAATCATAGTTTTAAATATGATAAAAAGCATGGCAAGAATATGCCACATAGGCAGACACATCAGATCAAAATATTTGGTGGAACTAGGCAATATAATGCTAAAGTTGAGATCAAATATGATTTAGGTTGATCTAGATCAAATATTTTAAATATAATTCCATTATTAAATCTCAGTCATCCACCTCAACAAACTTTCACCTACAGTCTCTTAAAAGGCCAGCATATCTTCAAGCATGGGGAGTTAGTCGTATGATGCCACAAAGAATTGTTGTGTCTTGTCCATAATCATAAGACTAAATAGCCTAATGGATATTAATTGACATTATGAATATATAAGAACCAATAAATGGGATTGGTTTTCATCTATAGTAGATCTATGTTTAGGGTTTGAATTAGGAGTAGATTTATGATAATGAAAAGAGTGTCTTATCTTTTGACATAGTCATATCATCCACTTTTAGTGGGTACATGTAGCCTCTTAAAATAGACATAGTCATGGCTCAGTTAGGTCCATGGATATGAGGATTTTATACTTATAATTAACATAAGTGGAGGATGGTGTAGAAGTCCAAGAGATAGATCTGGTGGTTGGAGAGTGTAGGTGGATCATTAAATGAATTTTTAGAGTCTTTGAAGGCTCTTTCTTCTTATTCGATCATGACTCATCATCCTAATAATAATGTTTTGACTTCTAATATGTTTATAAGCCAATGAAGGAACTTTAGGACTATTTGGAGCTAATAAAGGTTAATTTTTTGAGGAAGGATTAGTCCTAATTGATCCAAATATGGTTGAGAATTAATATAAGGTGGTTACATCTCCTCTATTGAATTTTGTCTGCTCGCTTCTATCTTCTCTTTCTTCCCTTTTCTCCTATATCTCCCATTTTTCTCCCATATATAAAGGAATATTTTTTAATTATTTATAAAAAAGAAGAAACTCTCATTTGACAAGGAGAATCCCTATCAAAATTTATATGAAAGACCTCTTGAAGTAATAAATATAATTTTACCTATCTTTTCCTTTTGAATTGTGTTTAGAAAGCTTGTGCATGATGGCATTGTGAAGGAGTTTCTTCCATGTCGATTTTCATTATTTATTGTCCATTTTTAGGTTTGAACTTGTTTTCTTTTTGCATTAATAGACACTTGGTGTGAATCTTATAATTTTTCTTTGCTTCATTTATTGCTTCATGAGCCTAGTTTATATATTGCAGAACAACCTGAGGAAGTTTCGACTGATTCTGAGAATGAGAATGAAAAGAGTATCTTATCTGCTTCAACGGATCAGGAGTCTCAGTTGGAGACTATTCTTATTGAAGGTTCGGTGGAGATTGGATTATGTAATCTTCCTGAACCGATTTCCGAGGAGGTGGTGGTTCCTCCACCTGTTTTGATGGATTCTCCTAGGAGTCAGTTGTTGGTTGGTTCTCCTAAGGCTCTGGCTAAGGTCTTGTCACCCCCTGGGCTTCATGATTCTTGGCCTTTTGAGGAATGGGTTGCTGAGGCAGCTAAGGTAGAGGATGGCTAGACTACTGTTAAAAGGAAAAAATCTAAGCCTCTGGTCCCTCCTCTAGATATGAAACTTCAGTCTTGTAAAAAAAAATAAAATTATTAGTTATGGTTTGTCTAGCTTGTGTCTGCTATTTTTAGATTACTGGTTAATCTAGTTTAGCTTTTGGAGGTTCCAGGTTATTTCGTTTCCTGGGTGTGCTTAAGGTTTATATCTTATCTTTTGTAAAGGGTTTTGGGGCCCCTTTAAAACCTGTTTTTACCTTAATCTAAAACTAATTTGTGAGATTATGTGAGAAAGTATTATCTTATGATTCATCAATGTTTATTTCATGATTATATGAGTTATCATTTAAATTTATTCCATCACCTTTTTATCTCTCTTAATAGCCTTATACCCTTTCTCTATCCATTTTCCAAGTTGAAGCATTAGCCTAGGTGATCTACCAAGAGGAAGCCAACTTTTTTCAGAGTTTTAAGCCCACAATAGGATACCCATAGCTTGGGGTTGTTCCAATTTTGTGTATTAGTTAAAGGGAGCCTAAATAACCCCTTCTAAGGGTGAAAAATTAAGTCCACAATAGGTTCTTAATGGCCCAACTATGCACATGATCTTCTACAAGTTGTATGGCCACTAGTTCCACTAACATATCCAAGGTATTTATGACCGTTTCCACTTGGTGGTGTACCAAGAAATAAATGAAGCTATAATGACCTAAATATAAAAGATAATTAAGGACTCTATAATATCCATCAGGTAATATTAGTTGTACAAAGATGACACAATGATCTAAGTCATAGTATTCCTCCAAGACCCCCTATGTCTTCTATATTATGTGCCTAACTACTTCGTAGAATAAGAGATCACATATCAAATGGTGAAGGATTTATTTGGGTTCTACATAAAGTGTAAATAAAATTCATGCCCCATTCTCTTAATCACCACATGATGCTATATATAAAATAACTTCCCTTTGATATAAAATATGGTGGCTAGGTAAGACTTACTTACCCCAAAAAAATGGAATATTTAGTAGTGGGACCCTAAAATGGTGATTTAGGCCCATTTGGCACAATATTCAACTCATATCAACATCAAATATATCTATCAAGTCAAAGATAATTATGAATTATATGTAAACACTACTAATGACAAGGAGGTGCTATTACAAATAGTAGTTAAGAAGAAGAAGAAAGGGAAGAAGGCTTAGGTAGGCCCATCATCAACTACTCCATCTCATGTTTTATCCATAGAGGACCTAACTTCAAAATATCTGGCTATCTCTTAAAGAATGTTATAGGGCATCCTGTCACCTTCTCCTCCTAAGCCTCTAACCCCATCTCCCATTCCACTTTTTTAACAACCCTAACTTCTCAATCTCTACCTCTACCTCTATCAAATTTTCCTCAAGATCTAACTCTACCTCTACCTCCTGTATTTGCTCCTCACTCTATTCCTCTACCTCCTCTAGTAGCACTAATAACTAGGCCTTAATAGAGCTGAGTTCAGTCTATGTAACACTAGGTATCCCAAGAGCAACCCATTCGATCATCAATATTGTAGCCTTTGAGATTAGATACAATTGGTAGCTCGAGAGTGATCCATGAATGAGGCACTCATTAGGAACCTATCTACGTTCCCCTACTCACTCATACATCTCCTCCAATTTTCCTTCCACCCCTTTCTCCTATCATGTTTCAACTCGCTATTGTCCCCCACTATTTTTCCTCTATCTCCCATTGTTTTAACTCTATATTTCACTTAACTACCATTGGCCTCAGTGCTTATGAACATCCTCACTTATCCCTTCCCTTATTTTCTACACATATCATAGTCTAGAGTCCTTTTGGTTCCTCCCTTAGGCATTCCCTTAACAACATGTGTGACTACATCCTTTGTAAGCCTACTACCTCTAATATGGACTCTCCCAGTCCCCACTCTAGTTGGTATAGTGCTCCACTCCATGGATCAAAGTCCTTTACCATCATCCCTTATAGTACTTGATGTCATTGTTAGACCATCCACTACATCACCCAAATTCAACCTAGGAAAGAGGTTGAAAAATAAATAGAAGGTGACCTATACTTCTGTTTTAGCCTAAATTCCTTTAGTTCTAGCTCTACCTCCTCCATAAGTCTCGATGAATTCTCCATCCCTAGTAATTAGATCCCTAGACCCCTCTCTCACTTACCCAAGGTCCCACTATTTTAGCCTTCATCCAACCTATCTCATCCCTATTGTTCCATTACACATTCCTAGGGGAAATTTTACCTTAGGTGAACCTCACCCTAGAATAATATAATTCTTAAATATTCCCATAGGCCTCCCATTTCATTCTCTTTCCTCTACTCCTTTCCTTTTTCACTCCTTCCACTTCCTCCATCTCCCCTCCACCTCATCCTCCACCCTTCACCACCATTTCAACCACACCTTCTACACCCCCAAAATCCTGAGGGATGGTCTTAGGCTCACATTTTCCATAGATGGATGTCTAAGGGACATGAACACTCAGTGGAGTTTTGATAGAGCCTCTAAGAGCATTAAGAGGATGATTAATTATAAATTCATCTAGGAGGGGAACCTAGTGATATGGTAGACCCATCATGATATATTTTCCCTTACCAAGGTGAAGATTGCTACTAGAGAAGATAAGATGGCTAGGGACTCACTATTTATCCTCTGAGTTACCTATGACATGTTTGATAAGATCCTTGAGGACATGTAGAGCCATGTTCAAACTCTTGAGTCTTAATTAAAGAGTATGTTCCCAATAAGACTAATTGGTTAGTTCAAGGATTCCCTCTTACTACTTTTCTCAATCATTAGAAAATTAGTGGGGACTTAGGATGATATTAATACAATTATATAGTAGACTTAGGCCTACATAGGGAAGATCATAAAAATTGATGGTAAATATTGGAAGCTATAGGTAGTGGTCAATAAGGGGATGTTATCAAAGCTCAAACTGATACCAACCTTAGATTTAGGATTGTACCAAACTTATGCCAGAAACATGAGAGTTGTGATGGAGGATTGGTTAGCCTTGGTTATCAATGCAATAAAACCTTTATAAGAGGGTGAAAAGAAGATATTTAACTACTTTAAAGAGGTTAATATCTCCATGTTATTTCACTTAGATGGAAATCTTCTTAATCAATGGGAATTTAGAGTCCACCTAGGTTAACTTGACTAGGTTATGAGCGAGAAAGTGGCCAAGGCAAACCTAGAAGGATCCCAAGTAGTGTTTGACCTTTCAAGTTAGTCCTCTACAAGAATCAACCAAGTCTCTAGAATCTAGGCCTCAATTTAAGTAGTTTTGAATGTCTCCCAGAGACTAGTAGCTTAGGTAGAGGTGATATTTAGGGAGCCTCCAATGAACTTGGCTAAACTAGACAAGGAGTTTAATCTTGTGGTAGTCATGTTGGAAGCTAGGAGCACTGAGTTGAAGGAGTTTGGAGCCAACCTCTCTTATCTACCTTTATGTGTTTACTAGTGGTCCCCCACAAATTTGTTGTAGGTTTGTTGAGATTTCATTTGGTTCAAAATTTTAAATCGGTTATAACTGTAATAAGTGGCCATCATGACCTAGGATGGGATCCTCATATTTTTTAGAAGTGATTCATAATACTTATCTATTTATAGAAGAGTTATATTTTATTTTAGGGTTGACTAAAAAATTATTCAAAAGTATTGTTGGATTATTGCTAGGATCTCACTTGCATTTCCTTCATCACTCTAGACTGTAATAGCAGCCCATCAATTATTATAGTAGGTTTTTACTCTTTTAGTGATTATAATTTATATTTCTACAAAAGGGTCTTTTTTGTGTTCAATTTTATTTTATCTTCATGTTTAAATGATCAATAGTGGGATCAACACTTTATGACTTTATGTATGTCATGATTATGAAGTGCTTAACTATTTTATTCTCTATGTGAGTTTCTTCACTTTTTTTTCATAAGTGATGATAATTTGTGTGCCTAGATACAAATTCTTTAATAATAATTCACATTGATGGTATACTCTTGGTTCCCTTAGACTCTCCCCACTATATGTTCTTTGAGGTACAACTTTAGTGAAACTCAATCTAAAGTGGTACAACTATGGAAGATTCACTTGGTTTAATGACCATTTCATTGATCTCATTTTAGACTTGGAGGCTTCCCTTCTTTTGTGTTTATTTGGTGGTTCTAAATTTCTATTTTCCCCCTTGTGTTTAGAAATAAAAATCCAAACATTCAAAGTATTCATTACTATATTTAACCTATGTAAATTATAGTGTATATAACTTCTAGTGTTAATAGTGTGTCTCTTAGAAACTATTCATGCAAACTCCATTTGTGAAGTCCAATACCTATAGTCATGCCTTAGGCTAATCCTAGATTAGTCCTAAAATAGAGGATGAAATTCCATAGTTGTCCCTACATTACCATTTTCAAGGAATGCCCAATATCATGGGAATTTTGTGGTAAATATTAGATTGGAGTGAGCAACACATTGGAAATGCTTCATGTATGATTTAGGGAGAAGTATGGCACATGTATCTTCCACATGTTACAAGTGCCAAATTAGGTTCTATAAAGTTTATATCCACTTCTAAATTTCCCTTCCAAGAAAATGTAAACCTCAAAACTAAGTTATATGTCTAAAATATGAATTTTCATGTTGCTACTACATGGACATACAATAGCATAGGCATGGAGGTAGAGGTGCTACTAAAATTTGAAATAAGACACCACAGGGTTTGGTATCTTCCAAACAATCCTCTACATGGCTCATGATGACTATATGACCTTTAAATACCAATTTTGATGTCAAAATATGATTTTTTAACTATTGATTCTACATAGAGCTATACAAGTAAAAGTATGGCATAATGGAGGCAATAATATAACTTTTACAAGCTACATGAGGTCAAATCAGGTCATGTAAAGCTCCATATAACCTTTAAATTACCAAACTAATCACTTGTCATAATTATAAATTATATTACTTGATTGAAATCTGATCTTTCTAATTTTTGTGTCTCACATAATTCATATAATGATGCCACAGGTGGTTGAATTAATTTACAAAACTCTTCATGCTGCTCCTTAAGTTCTAAAAGAGGCTTAGGCATGCCAAATGACTTAAGATTTCCACCTTGGAAGAGATAAATGGGATAAAAATTAGTAAAATAAAATTATTTTCTAATTTTTCTCCTTAGTAAGCCATATATGGGTCATACAATGACACACTTATCTGATTGAATCTTTTTGAACTTCAAATGATAGATTTAAGTGTTTTATAAGAGATTGTAGGGTAAAATAACTGAGATTTAACCACTTAATAGATAGAAACATGATATAAAAGATTAAAAACAACATTTCAATTGAATTTTAACTATTTTTTAGCTAACATAAGCTATATAATCATTCCCATGTGGAAGAAAATTAATCAAAATACAATTTTTATACTTCTCAAGCTTTTGTATGAGTGTTAGCATGCCAAAAAATAAATATCTAGCATTTAAAAATGAATTTCATGATAAAAAAACACTTAAAATGAAATAATTACTAAATTTTATGAGATTTTAGCCTTCAACAAACTAAAAATGGTGCCCTAGGATGATTTTACCTTGAACTTTGCTTGTAGTTTCTTAAATCTACAACTAAATGCTCCACATGAAAGATAAAAACATAGATTATGAACTTTGAAGGAAAGAAAAGGTTCAATAAGACTCCCATGGTCTTACCACAAGAATTTTAGGGTAATTTATGTGATAATAAGATTGAACATATGTTAAAAATACTTGATCTACAACCTTGACACTTGATCAAACATCAACCAACTTTGATACCATGATAAAACATGTAAAATAATGCATATGAGTAGTGGATCTAGATGAGAGATCAATAGAAAAGGCACACAAGACTATGAATACCATATATACATGAAAAAACCTCACATGGAGGTAAAAAAAAACTATAAATAGTATTCATATAATGAGAAACACAATACCCAATACATAACACCGTCTTTTCTCCTTTATTCTATTAGAATATCTTCACAAAACAATGTCTTGTCACATACACACAACTAGCATACCTAGCTTGAAAAATGTTCATTCACATAGCACAAGTTACACACCAAATTTTTACACTACATATTAGCATTTTACATTGCTAAAATTTTATTATATAAGCATGGCAATATGACTATTGTAATGTGACCATTGTAAAGTTATTGAAGTGCCCAATAGGTCCTACCTTTCTAATGGTAACATGGTACAACCTTTTCCAATGGTAATATTAGAGGGTCCAGCTCTCTAATAATCATATTAATATACATTATTATTTATTTACATGAGATCACCTCATAATAAATAGTAAAACATATTATTATTTACTTGATGTAATATAATGTATTAAGGGTACATGAATGCACCACTTAACTATTAATTATTCCAAATGATGTTCATATTATTCCTATAGAATTGATATAGAATGGGCATATGCCCATTATACATAAGTCTATTATTAATAAGTGGCCAATAAAAATGGATGTTTATGTTCTTATATCAATCCTATGTCAATAATTTATAGGTTTATGTAATATCCATTCATGCAAAAAAATTATGATCTAGTGACTAATGTATATAAATATTTTGTTTTGATATGTTTTAAAAATATGTCATGTTTTAATTATCGTCATGATATATTTAAATTGAGAAATTATGACTAATTTTTTACAATAATAATTATATCTATTGCTATCAATGTTCCCTATTGATATATTTTAGTTATTGAAGGTTCATTGGACTAGAATAAAAGATATGAGGATTGGTTTGTATAAATATACTATCCATCTAACTATCACAATGTCCTCTAGTTGTTTCATTCCCTATTAGGGGAACATCAAGCATTTGTGATTGTTCTAAACATAAAATATATTTTAGATAATGTAATAAGGGTTCAAATAGAGCACATAGACAATAATGACCACTTATGTCAAATTATTCAAATGGAGCTAGAGGTTCCATTATATATATAAAATAACATGTTTCATTTGATAAACATCATAAATATTCTTGTTATTCTTATAGCTAGAAATTAAAACCTTTTATAGATAGAGGCATCACTAAAGTAGAAACTAGTGAAATTATTTATACTAGAATTAAACTACCTTTAGAAGATTTTATCAATATGAATTCACTTAATCCATCACCCACCACTTGAATATGGATAAAGAATTGGGGAAAAAATTATTCAAAAATGTTTACATATATGAGGAGGCAACTATTTTCCAAGATGGAAAATAAAACTTTAGTATCACACTTCTAAGAGCTAAGGGCATCTACAAGGGATAAAAATATATTGAAATAAGTTAAAAAATACTTTTAAAAAAGTGAATCTTCAACATCTCAAGAGATTCAAATTTTCTTATTCAATGAAAAACCATTCAAGATTGGAGTTGAATGCTACCACCAATATCCCAATGTTGATAGAGTATTTATCTCAATTTTGTGTAATCTTGTGCCTCTTCAACATGAGAAAATATTGATTCCTTCATAAAATTAATTGGTGATATATTAGACATTAATATTGATCATGAATTTCAATATCTAGAGAGTAACTTCTACATCATCGATGGACAACATAACATTTTAGCTGTGAAAATTATTCTGAAAAACCATGAGTTTCCTTATTTTCATGATAGATTAAAACAAAGGTAAATTCATATTCTTTCTTCCAAATCCATAATATATTAGTAATAAATATCTACAAATAATAAAATATGGCCAATAAAACATGGGTTCCAATAAATTTTATTGATTAGTTATACAAATTCATGGTGTTGTCGATCATATAAAAAACCATAATGCCTTAGTTCAGGAAATGGAAATGAATATAACTATAAAATATATTAAATATTTAATTTAGCTCAACTAATAATAAAATGAACAAAAAAATACATTCATTTAATTACTGTAAATGCTTGATTAATGTAAATTGTTTTTATGCTTGCATATAGACATTTGAGGAAGATATTATGAATATTTTTGAAAAAAAATTGGAAAACCTTAATGATAAGTTATCATTTCTCATTATTATTAATGAAATATGGGGGAAATAGGTTTTATTTTTTTATCTCTACACAAATGGTGGGTCGGATTGCATCCCTAATAAAGACAGTGACCTAGATTTCAAGCCAAATTCATTAGATAAATTTACAAAAGTTTATTTAGAGGCATAATGGGTATGTTTGTAAGAGAATTCAATGTACTTGTAAATATATTTATGAGTGGACATGCTTGGTTTAAGGTGATTGTTGACCCTGGTATGAAGGCAGAAACTTTAGCTACCTATTACTATGGAATGAAGGAGACCAGAGTCTTAAAGATGAAAATTATAAAATATATTAAATTGTGAGTTCCTATAGTATTAGTTATGTTAGGGTGCGATGCATCAAATGAGAAATAATTTTTTTACATGCATGAAACCCAATCTATTCAACTCTATGAAGAATTTGGAAATACAAAGAGAAAATGAAAAAAAAAATCAAACAGGGCAAGGGTTCCAAATAAAAGCAAAAGATAATATGGAAATATCAAAGGATTCAATGAACCTCATATAATTGTATTTATCATTAGTTACTAAAATTTCTCAAGAAAGGAAGGAACATACTTATGATTTCACATGTCAATGTGTTTTTTCCTTTATATTGGGAAGAACATTAGGAGCACTAAAACAACATCATTCTCTTAGTCTAGTGGTGGTTATTACAAATGTTTTTAATTTTTATGATTGATGTCACATAAAGTGATATTATATATCTACTCTCCTATAGTGGGTCTAGTGTAATTAATTGTGTGTGCATATTTCTTGTTCTAGTGCTAAAAACTTACTTGTTTCATAATTTTGTATGCATCTACATGGGAAAGGATTAAAAATAATGAAATCATTTTTGAAGTATGTTATATGATTTTTAATGAGGAAGGTGGGTTCAAGGAAATTTCGGTGGTATTTAACATTTATAGTGTCTATGATTCAATATACAAGGTCAATGATGAAGTGGGAATAGAACTTGATTGGTCACACACCAAACACTTAGAAATTGTGATGTTAACTAGTATTGGGATTGTCTTATCAAAACATCCTTTCAAGTATGAGAGATATGTCATTTTTTGGAATAAAATGTTATCAAGATGCAACATAGACTCATTCCCTATTTTATTACTCTATGGAGGCACAAATTTGATATAAGTTATTGAAAATTTAAATATGACTTTGCTAATATACATAATAGGAAATCCAAAGTAGGATTTGATGCTTAAACAATACTACAAATATATCATGGCACGCCTAGGTACATACATGGTTTGATAATCATATCATAAAATTTGTGTAGTTACATGCTAAATTATTTTCATAGTTGAAGTCAATCCTTTGGATCGTAAGTTTTAAATACATAATATACTAATGACTATTGAATTATCTACATTGTGATGTTTATGAGAATGTACATCCCCTAATATTATATATTAGACTTATCAATGCATTTGAGAAGTTATAGGTGGTCACCCATTCTAAATAATTTTTCATTTCAATTATAAAATTTTATGTTTCATGTTGGTATAAATTTTTATGTCACTACAAAAAATGATGAATTTAGATGAAAAATTTAAATAAATACTCATTTATCTCAATGGAAGACAAATAAATAGTTAAATTTCAAATCTAACTGACAAGATAAAATTCCATAGAACATGCAACTAGTTGTGGTAAACACATCAACTACATCAGATCATGCATTGAAAATTTTCACACTTGGATCACAAATAGGTATGAATTATTACTTAGTAATAAATTATTGAAAACTTCATGATTACTTACTAGTACATTTGGTTTGATAAAAAAATTTAAGGATTAAATAATTATAATTTCAAATTCATGTGTAAATTTGACTAGAGATGATGTACAATAAGTGTAAATTATTAGTAATGTAGGTAAAACATTAACTAGATTATTACTATAGTAACATTATAAAATAAATTGAATGTAAAACTAAATTTTAAATTATTATTAACTGTATTTCCTCTAAAAACATATGTTTGTTCTTGACTTAGAAGGATTGTTAATTCAAAAAAAATATTCAAAAAATAATACAACTACATTCCAAGTCAACAATGAGTAAATATAGCCAAGAGGATATTTGACCCAATTTTTAACATCTACATCTACACACTTTCATTTAAAATTTCTGGTCTATGTCTGATATAAATGTTAAATTACAAAGAATTATAATAAAACTACTATTAAATGATAAATTGATGCTTGTCCTTTACTGTTTTGGGGTTTTAAGCATTGTAAAAAAATGCATAAATATTTAATAATAATTTAGACATGATTTGGAAGGAACCTATAGTTATTTTTTATTTTACAAGCACTATTGTAATCAACCTACTAAACAAATGTGTAATTTAAGAAAAAAATATTGTTATAATGAAGGTTATATCGAAAAAAGAGTTTAGAATAGGAAAATAGATTATGGTCATGTTTTTTGTACAACTATCCTTGATTGGGGATAAAGATGATGTAATATTGTTTTGAACAAATATCTACCTTTATCTATGACAAGTGTTGAACCAAGGAATAAATGAAATTAAATTTAAACTTCTTATATAAAAGAAATTTTGTGAACATTTTTCAATATTCATTATTATCTAATGTTAAAATTGATTCTTAGTTATATGTTTTCATTCATATTTAGTTTAGTTCTTAAATAGATTTATTAAATATACATTAAATTTAAATTAAAATGTTTTTTTTGTGATTTTTTTATTAATCATGATTTTTTGATAAATAGGTACTGTTGAAAAAATGATTTTGCCCCAAAAATTTGTTATACTATGAGCTTATTCCCTTAAATTTTAATAACTATAAATTTGTCATAAAATTTTGAAACTTTAAACTACACTATATGATTAATAAGTGTTCAACATAAACTATCACAATGGTGTCTATAATCACTTAAAAGTGGTATTTGAGTATTAAGAGTCATGCTTGAGATTTACTATTCCTAGCTTAGCCCTAGACCTATCCTAAAGCCTATTATCACACTTTTATAGCCTTCATGTGGGCCAAAACCATCCCTAATCATCTAAGAAATTCCAAACCCTCATTTAATGATCATGGCCCTTTTTATTTAGTGTTATACTAGTTAGACATTAGTGCCACATTAAAGACACTAGATCCATGTGGTACTAATGTCCCCGAAGTGGCACATATGTCCTATACCTTAGATTTCCTAAAATAAATATGTTTTCAAAGTTAGACCATCCTAAGGTCAGCCTAATCATTGTTTATTAGCTGTACAAGAAATGGAACACTATAAATACATGACTTTTATTCCTTTGTCCACTAGATGGAAATTAGATGCAAAATACCTACTGAAATATGAAATAAGTTGAAAAAAATCAAGGTTATCAATCCCTATTATGCCCTACTTTTTAATACTACCATATATAATATCCCTAAGCTTAGATTTTATAGATTTAAAATCTTAAGCACACTCAAGGCACTAAAGGCTACTATTATACTAGCATCACTTGCACTTGTACCAACACTTAGGTGGGGATAACTACATCACACTTGATCCCTCCTTGGAATATTGGTATGTAGGAAACTCTCTTCACAATAGGGTGTTGAGGATATACAACCTATCCTACTAAAAATAGACTTTTTAGTTCATACTCTAATTATATGGAGGATTAGGGTTTACATCATATATTAGATATTGAAGGCACAAATTCAAAATTCTACATGTAGAAACATACCCTAAAAACCCAGACATGGGTGCACCTAGAAGTTTGGGATAGTTCTAGATAAAGGATATTAGTGTTAATATCAAGACACTAGAGCCACATGGAACTACTATCCAAATGTGTCACTACTATCCATGAGGGGTTTCGATATAGGTTTCTAGTTTACGACACTCAAAGCTACTTCTATCTTAGTTTCTAAAACTCAAATCATCTGTATCAAGGGTTTTATAGATAAGCCTTTATTTGCACATATTATTACTATTTTTAGAAATTCAAATCTAGTCAAATATGTAACAAATCAATGGATATTTTATTCATATTATTTATGTGATTTAGTATACTCATCATTTTAATCAAACATAGGATGTACATAAGTTAAACCCTAAAAGGTTAATATATTTGGTGAACCCAACTTCATTTGAACATTTCACAAACCCTAACCCTAGATAATCCTAGGGTTCACATTTCCATAATTCATATTTTATATCCATATAGCTTTTGATTTGTATTTAATATAATCATGATTATAATGACATAATAAATTAATCACTTTCTTTTGCTAAGTTTAATACTTTCATTTATATGCTTATTTCTTTTAATTCAGAATGAGCTCAGAAAATACATAAACACATGTATAGATGATATTTTATATCAAATGAAATATATGTCACATTTTGTATAATATTATCTTTCTCCTATGTTTAATTCCATTAAAAATAAAACACTTACACACATAGAGGATTTTCATATAAGCTAACAACTATATTTCAAGTTTCAATGTCATATCTTATGCATAGGATAAAATATCCTTCTTCTCCTCATCTCCATGAGGGTGATTGATACTTTCCCTATAAATATGTCCATGATATCACTCTTCCACAATATGAAGCACCCTATACCAATTTCACTATTCCCTATACTCAATCTATTCCCACCTCTTCCCTACAGGGTGTGTGCCTACATGTTCAATCATCAACAAGTAGGGTTGCATTTGTGAGACTCTATGTGATAAAATTATTAGTATGAGCAAGAAAATTATAGGATTACAAAATAAAATTCAACTATTACATGAAAATATTACAAAATTGGAAAATAAATTTACAATACAAAGGTCTCCAGGGCACACTAATGTAAATAATGTATATGAATCTTCACCTAGTCAATTTATAGTAAACAATGTTACATATCAAAACATGAAATCACAATAAATTTCATCTACAATTAGTGATAAAAAAATCATTCAAATGTCAAATATGAGTTCAAGTGAGGTACTAAGGGACATGATTAAATCTAATTTGATGAATCTACCTCCTCTACACCCAATAAAGAGATCTAGGTATTTTTGTATATATCATAGAATTCATGGGCACCACATTGATTCATGTTTAGCATTGAAAAGGAAAATATAATAAATAATGGATATAAATGACTCACACACTAACACATCATCCACACAATAGACAATGGCACATATACAAATTCAAAAATAGTACAAAAATGGTTACCAAAGAATAACTTAGAACAACAAAAGGTTCCAATAGCACAATTAAAGCAAGAAATAATACAACAAGCACATGTAAAGCAATATAGTATGTAAATATACCTCTCCAAAATGAGGCTCAAATTTCAAAATGGTATGATTTTGGCCATAAATATCTACAATATTTTGATTATAATGGTTAAGGTTTGGGTAAGTAGACCCAAAGCATCACCACTCCTATCTTAATAGTTGATAATGTTGGTCAACAAGGTTTGGGATTTATTGAACATCGTAAGGCAAATAATTCATATATCATATAGTTTATCAAGGAAAATATCCATATACAGAGGAAATGCTATATAAAGATAAAGATATTAAGTTGTAAATTCAAAATCATGTTATGCCAACAAGCATTCTCACAAGTTAATTTATAAAAAAGAGCCTCCACGACACCATCTTCCTATAATAAACATAGTTTCAAAGAGAAGAATCACAATACATATTCCAAAGCACAATTTAGAAAGGTTAATTTCATAGTATGAGGAAATTACCTCTAACATTCTAGGTTATTATGATTATGATGATGAACAATACTTAAATTCATACTACAAAAACATTCAACTACACCATAAAAATCAAACTACACTAGAGATTATTATTCTTAATTTTGATATCCATAGCGATAGAGATTATCCCATGAGACTCATTGGTTAGTATGGTTTATATTTTTTTGTACATACTTTCCTTCTCTCTTTCTCCTTGTACATAGTTATTTTAATTATATATATATATATATATATATATATATATATATATATATATATATGTAATATGTCAGAAAACACAAAAAATTTCAAATAATTACTTAGGAAACACAAAACTTATAAATTGTATGCATTGATATGTTTAAATTTCTTATATTTTTCAAGTTATCTATCTTGGTATAGTCATTTTCATCATACTACATTCTTTACTTATTCTTGTAGAGTGTTTATACATTGATATAGGACTTAGGTCCACTAAATTGATCCATACTTGTTATTATCTACCCATTGTGGGCATATACATTGATTCATGGTTATTCACTTGACACATTTCCCCACATGGGGGAACCCTATACATAGTTTCAATCACCAGGTTCTATCCTTACATATTTTACATTCTAGATTTAGCATTTTTATATCTGGATATTGATCTTTCCTATTCATACTCAAAAAATTTGTCAACTATTACTACTTTAGACTCAACATATGTACATATTTTCTCTTGCATAAATTTATATTACATATTCATGCATACTTTCATTTCTAGCTTACCTAGTTTAGAATTGATTATATTTTTGTGCTCTTCTATTTGAGGGCATTTGAATATGTCATTATTACTTATCTCTATACCACTTATATTCATAGTATGAATGCCTTGGACATGTGCCCATGTCCATTGTGTGTGATTAATTTATTGTGTATTTGGAAATTTGAACATGTCCTTATTTATGGCTCTAAGCCAACTTGCTTCTTGCTTGCATATGTGGACATTTGAACATGTCCTTATATGTCTTGTTTTCACATATTTAGTGATGTGTGCCCATGTCCCTTGTACTTTGTCCCCTTGGCCTATTTTACGTGGCTCACATGTTTTTTATGTAGTATTTTTTGTATGCATCATGGCTATGATAATTGTATATACTTGTTACACACACCAATTTTTGATGCCATGAGGGACCTCATGCATCTACCCTTCCTACTTGGGTGTTGTGATGGACATAATTCCCCATCCCTCTATGTAGATACTCAGTTGTACTTAGATTTTTTATTACATACATTTATTACATCTATTTTGATGCCCTTGTGAAATGTTATGACATGACATACATCTTACTTTATGTTTTTATGTATGCACATTATATCGGATCATCATGTAGTTATCATATATGCTCCGGCTAACACACATTTTATAGATCTTTTTCTTTTGAGGATAGTTATTACATAATTTCAACAACTAAACTCAAAATATGATGTATTTAGAGGGGGTTGTCACAGAGATCAGGCTCTTATATTGCACTCATAGTAATTTTTTCATCACATAGGCTCAATTTCATAAAATCAAACACATGTAAACACAATGGAAAAATAGTGACTCAAGAAGTAGTATAATTGCATAAAATTTAGACTAGAAAGACATTAGTTCCCACATGAGGACACTATAATCACATGGTGCCATTGTAAGATTTATGGTAATATTATCTATTAGACTCAATATTATAACAACTCATATTGTCTAGAATAGTATAGTAGGTACAATACATGTTTACACATATCTAGTTATAGATGTTTTAGTTATACTTATTTCGGCTCATATTCATATCAATTTACTCATATTGGGGGAATCATGTATGGCATGACTATTCCCATATTTAGTTTAGATACTCAGATACAATTATTATAAATCATTATAGAATTAATATACTCATATACCATATTGGGGGCATGTGCATGGCACATTGTTTCCATATGTTTAGTTACATACTAGTTGATCCTATGGAATGGAAAATTATATGTCATTATCTATGTTTTATATAGTTGACATCATATTTTAGGTTGTCACCAATTTCATGCCTTATTTCATCTACAATAGTTGGCATTTTTGAGTGGCCCAGAGCCACCTAATGTACCCAACTATCCATGGAATTGACATACATAGTTATATATACTCAATTAGACATTTATTGTACTTTTCATAGTTTAGTTTTAGATGTATATACTAAACATGAGTGTGTAATGATGGAGTCATATCCTATTTGAGTTCTTTAAACACCCACATGAGAGGGTTGGACACACTATTAACCCAATAAAAGCTATTCATAAGCCATGATCCACAAATAATGGGTGGAAAATGATGGAGTCAAAATTGTATTGAGTTCCTGAGCCACCCACACATGAGGATTGAGCAAGTAATCAACTCAATCCAAGTTATTCATTGATTATTCATAATATACATGCACACACATAAGTTGTCACTAGTTCGTACATTGGTTCATGTACCCAATTATTACATGCATTTGATCATGCCTCACATTCATAGACCCAACTTCACATATTCATATTCAACTTCATAGGGTTCACTTCCAAGGTAAGTCTAGGTATACTTTTTTTGCTTTATACTATTCATTTCATTTTGTTACATTTTTATCATAAAAGAATGGGAAAATGTAATCACCTAATGTGGTATTTGAGTGATAAGAGTGATACTTGAGACTAAATATTCCTATATTATCCATATACCTATCCTAGAGCTTATTATCACATTTTTCTATCCTTAGTATGGGCAATAGGCATCCCTAGTCAACTCAAATGTAATCTTAGACCCTCATTTCTCAATCCTAGCCTTTTATGCCCAATGTTATACTATCTAGACATCAATGACATGTTAAGGAAACTAGATCCATGTGGAACTAGTGTCCCCAAAGTGGCACCTATGTCTTTTACCCTATCTTCCTTGAATGAATATGTTTTCAAAGGTAAAACCCTCCTAAGGTTAGCCTAAACATCTTTTATCATTTACACAAGTAACAAAACACTATACATACATGAATTTTATCCCTCTATCCACTAGATGGAAATTATATGCAAGATACCTATTCAAATATGAAACAATTTGATCTAAATCAAGGTTATCAATCCATATTCTACCCTATTTATGCATACTACCATCTGCAGTATCCCTAAGCTTAAATTTTCTAGATTTCCAATCTCAAGCACATGCAAGGCACTCAAAGGCACTATCATACTAGCATCAATTACACTTATACCAACACTTATGTGGGTAGTAATACATTGGTCTTGATCCCTCCTTAGAGTATTGGTATGTTGGCAACTCTCTTCATAGGGGGGTGTTGAGGATGTCTAGCCTATCTTATTAACAGACACACTTTTTAACTCATACTCTACTTGAAATGAGGATTAGGGTTTGCATAATAAATTATATATTAAAGGAAAAAATACATATTTCTAAGATTCATGAATACAATAATAGACCCTAGAAACCTATACATAGGTACACTCAAAATTTTAGGATATTTATACACAGAGAACATTATCACTAATATTAGGACACTAAAGCCACATGGCACTACTGTCCAAATGTGTCATTACTATCTAATAGGTGTTATGACATAGGGATATATTTTATGACACTCATACCCACTTCCATCTTAGTTTCTAACACTAAGATCATTTATATTAGATATTTTCCAAATAAGTCTTTATTTTCACATATTTATTACTTTTTTTACAAAGTTAAAATTAGTCAAATTTCTAACAAATTAGTGGTTATTTATGCATATTATTTCCATTATTTAGTCTACTCATCCATTTAATAAAACATATTATTTACATAAGATAAACACTAAAAGGTTAAAATAATGTCAATAACTTTATTTTAATAAAATATTAGTAACTAGCTAGTTATTAAAAAAAAATCTTGTATTAGTTGACTATTTCAGATATTATCATTCTACTTGAAAGGAGTTTTTTGATATTTAGAGTATAAGTGTTATTCAAATTTATAGGGATCACTAATTAATATCGCTAACTAAACACCCAAAATATTCGTATTTATGTTACCATTACTTCAGTTATACATTTAACCTTGACTTGTTGCATATTGTAAAGAAGCATTTTGATATTGAGTTATAGTTTGCATACTTGAAATTAAGAGTATAAATTTATTTCATTGAACACTTTAAATGGCTAAGAAATGTGTATTTTATTTACATGGGGTATATTATTGTGCAACTTTAGTGACAAATTTATCAAATCAAAGAAACAAATATATTGTGCTAGTATACATTAAAAACATGGAAAATGTTCTAGATAAGTACATGAACTTATATAGGATAGAAAACATATTATTAATAAGTGATAAAACAAGTTTTGTTTATGAAAAAAATAATCCATTTTCTTTGGATTACCTCTAAGATCAAAATTTGATGGCACACTACACTTTGATAGGAAAATATTGACACACTTATGTACATTGTTAGATCATGTGGGGCCACATCTAAATATGTGTTTCTCTTTGGAAATATACGAAGGAACAATTATGAATTTGATTGAGTTATATTTTTTATATTACATAATAAGTATTTTCTACAACATGTTATATAAACAAATGCAATAATATTTGGTTAAATTATATAGTGATAGATGGAACTATTTTTAAGTACAAAAGTGATTGGTACAAGTTATAAAAATTACTAAGTTGCATATTTATATGGATGTTGATTAATTTTATAGTTGATAGTTGGAATTATTTTTGTATTTATAAACAAAGGAAATTATTTTTTACATATAAATAATTTTGTCAACTTATTAAGTTGAGTAATTAATCTATAATTAATGAGATATTATTTCCACTCAATTGCTAGTAACATATTCTAAAATGGTGACCTTAGTTGGCAATCTAACTTGAAATTTCACTCTCATCTTGATTGATTATGATGAAATTTAAATTGATCTAAGCCTTTTTTTTTTTGAATATTTAGATGAAATTTAAATTGTAGGCTCTATATATAAAATGGTCATTGGGAATGGTCTTACACCTTAGTGTTCTCATTTTTTTATAATCCTATATTGATCATAATATCATAAGATTGACAATGTCATTATATCTCATTCACATACTACACAATAGTTTCTTATCAAAATTTGTTTTCAATGATATCCACATGTATTATTTTTATATGTCACATCACTCTAACCCATATCTATTCATAGTGTTAGGAAGATTATCTAATGGAGTATTTAGCATATTAAATTCAAAATTATATAAATTTATGTTCATATCATTGTATAAAATATAAATAGATGTATTTCATGGCATATAATGTACTTCATAAAATCTCATAGACACAAAAAAGGTGATATACCAAGTTTATTATGATGTTAAGGGACTGACACAATGAGCATTTCCTAAATATACAATTATTTAGGTGTAAGAAAGTACACATGGTGATATTTGAGTATTTCAAGCCTCCCAATGCTCTAACATATGTAAAAATTTTAGGAGTATGAGTTCATGTGGTGATCTCTAATTATATTAGGTCTCTCATGGCTTTGATAGATCTAAATTTTTTATATGTATGATTACACATGGTGATCTACAAATACATCAGGTATCTTAGGGATTTGAAAACTCTATGTGTGAGAGTACATATGGGGAACTCTAATTTAATTAGGCATCTCAGTGCTCTAATAGCTCTATTGAATCTAGACATTGAAAATGGAAGGATGCTTAACTATCATAATTAGCCTCTAGAAAGGGGCCATATGGACTTTGTGACTGAGACTCTGGCACCTACACATATTATATATTTTATGTGAATAAAAATAACTTTTAAAAAGCATAGTGAGACTCATAAATTCAAAACTAATAACCTAAGAAAGTATTTAATTAAAAATAAATGGGGATTTATCAAAAGTAAAGTAAAAAACTTAGAAAATGTGATATGATAGACAACTGAGATTTTAAAATTGGATGAGGTTGAAACTAAGCTCAATAAAGGGGGAAAAAAAAAAATTTGCCTTTCAAGGGTCCTCTTTTTTTATTAAAAAATGGACATGTTGGTCACAATAAGAAACTTATTAATTAAGAATCTAAAATTTCTAATTTTTGTAGAATGGGCACATGAAGATTATACAAAAGTGAAGGCTATTGGAATATTAATTAATGATGTTTTTATTTAAAGTGTAGAATGTGCACATTATACATAAATTAACAATTTTAATAATAATCAAATAAAAAATGGTGGCCTGAGGGAAAACCTAATGGAAAAATGAAAACCCAAGTTGATAACTGGTAAATAATGGTTTGGAAAAAATGTATACACACAAGTTAAAAAAACACAAATGGTAGTTCATGAATAAGAATAAATAGGGGATAGTAGCCTTCGATCATATAAATCCCACCAGGTAAATGGAGCCAAGATAGGTGAGTCAATCAAATATGTCATGACATCTAATTCTAGATGCCTAAGTAAAATAGAGAAGTTTAATAGTTACAAATCCCTTAGTAGGAAGATACACAAATAAAATAAAATTAAAGGAAACTACTAAGTGGATCATTAATTAACCACAATTTCATACATGTAACAAGTCAAAATAAAAATCAATCAATGGTGAGTCATAAAAATTAAGTTGATGGATAATAAAGCTAATTAAAAGACTAAAAATAATAAAAACTTGATACAACAAGTGGCATCATCTCACAAATTTAGGATGATCATGTCCATGTCCCATATTGTCATGAACTATGAGCAAGAATTAAATAATTACAAAAAAAATAAAGACCAATTATGAATAATTATGAAAACTAATGCATTAAAATCATAAAATATAAATAAAGTTTCCATAGTCTTATTTCCCATTAATGATACACAATATAAGAATATTATCACTTAATAATCTAATAATCCAATATATTTTTATAGACGTGTATATAATGGGCACATGCCCATTATACATGTCAAGATAAGTATATTTTCAATATGGTAAAATGATTCTCTTTGGTCCCTCACCTATATTCACACATTAATAACTTAATACATTCACATATTTAAAAATATGAGAAGAAATATAGAGTGTTTACTATAGGAATTAATGTTGAGGAGGAAGATAGAAGAAGGTATGAAATATAATACTTAATAAAAATATTGCATTGATTAGATAGTTTAAGTTTTATTTTATTATTATAAACAATTACATCATGTTGGTATATGAATGCCTTCATGTTAAAATATAATTCACTTGGTGTGTTCTTACCCATGATAATATAGGAAATCTCTTGAGAAAATATAACACATGTTTTACTTCAATATAATTTGATCCATTATCAATCATTGGAAAGAAATCATGGTTTGGATTAAAGGTAGACTTAGAGGGTGACCAGTATACTCAATCATCTATAAATAACATAAATAAGGCCAACAAGTTTATTTTTCTCACATCCCTTGTATAAATTCCAACCATAAAAGGGACACATGATGAGGTTTTGTCTTTAGCTAAGGTTGAGACATTGGGATTCACATGAATATTATGCTTCACATCATAATGCTTGAACTTGGAACATCATCCCAATGATTTTTCAAGCTTAGCATTAATGTTTTGAAGGTGAGATCAAATTTAAGAGGTTCACCTTTCCTTTTGATTTTTTTGGATCCTAGATCGATGTTTAAGGATCTCTCCAAGTCATTTTTTATCCACCTTCCATAGCTTAGTGGGATGTCCCTTAAATTTTTATCGAGTTAGTAGAGCTTCCAAATCACCATCAATTATTTTGAGCCATGTAGATTTTATTCTTATCTTATTGTTAGGCTCATAATTAATTGAAGAGTAATGCATGCTAATATAATTTATGAAATAACAATGATTATGTCATGGCTCAACTTGCTTTGCATGAAGGGTGGGTTGACTATCACTATAAAGACTATTAGTTATTGATAAATTGATCTTTTTATGATGATATCACCATAAAATTAGTTGAAAATATCTTTTAAAGAGGTTATATCACAAGGAAAAAAATGAGAGAGATGACATTTTTGAAACCTTGAGGAATAACATTATTTAGAGTTGAAAGAGCTTGATAATTTTGTAATTGATGAAGATGAATAATTTAATGGAGAATGGAGGACTAGAATCATAACTAACTAATATGATTTCCATCCTATAATAATGGGAGAGTAAATAATTCCTTTTATCATTGTTATCATCTTTGAGCATGGGAAATTTAATACTCTCTTTTGTCACAATACCATCATACCTATTTGAGTGTGGGATAATTTAAATAAAATTTTGACATTACTATTGGACCTCATTGAACATGACCAATAGTTAATACTCTCTCTTTTTAAATGATTATTAATATCAATGAGATGATGAAATATGTTATTATCAATATTTATTTTCAATATCAAGCATTTACTTTTTTTAATTATGTGGTTCCCTAGGTTGGATATGGTATTAAAATCTTCATTAGACTCCCTAAATTAATGATTATGATATCAAAAACTTGAGCATATTGATTTTGTATATAATGTTACCAATTTTAATATTATCTAAGCTCATATTATAATTAGGGGAGGAACATCTCATCTATTTTGAATCGATTACATTAAAATGAAATATTAATTACTTAAATATTCTTTCAAAAAAATATTGAATTATATCAACAAACTAGAATAATATCTGCTACTAGTTGATAAATAACTTTGAAATAAAAAACATTGAAACTAGAATATGTAAAATATGATATGTAATTCCAATAAAATAAAAAATAAAATCTGATAATAGTGAAACTATAATCTAGTATTTGAAATAATTGATACTATATAGAGCCAATAATAATAGTTTCAGTTTTCAATCTAGACTTGGAATATGTGCAAAATTAGTGAAATTATTATTGAAGGTGTATCTAATAAAGAAATAACTTAAATGATTATTTTGGATAGGTTTTCTTGAGTTTAGACAAGGTCAATAATAACAAGATTGATGATAAATGTGTTGAACTATGGTGACTAGTATTTATATGAGTTTGACTATGTCAAGAGGGATGACTAGGTCAAGAGTGATTATTAAGGCAAGATTTAAAATGTTATGATGGATTATATGGTTTTAAATAGGATGAGATAGGTCAATAATATGATTGACTTGTGAATATGGATAAAGAATTGGATTAAGTTTGACCTAGGGTTAAGTTTTGACTAGGTAATTTTTTTTGTGTAGGTATTTAAAATTTTAAAATAATATTACTTTTAAAAAAACACAAACAAGATCAAAAAATAGACAATAATATATTAGTGTATCACACTAGAGTGAAACTCAACACCCAACCCATTGAATGACTCATAATGAAAAGTGACTAGATTGGTCTCCCAACCCTCTCTCATCATTTGTACTTGATAAGTGATCTCTAGGGATGATGTTTCCCCTACCATATATGATTTTTTTAGCTGGTAGGTATTATTATAGGTTAAATAGGCTCTTTTAATAAGTCCCATAAACACCTTGTGGTACATGAGGCCTAGGGCTTGAGTCTATGTAAGGTGTTGTCCAATGCATGCATGTTGTAGTGTTACCTCTTCACTTCATGGCTTGATATTAATGATATTTGTCCTTGATATTTTTATTTTGTTAGAACATAGTGTTTAGTCTTATCCATGGTGATGAAATCCATGTCACAGTCCACCTAAGACTAATGTAAGTGCATGTAGATAAAATCCATCTCACATTACCCCTAGAAAATAAAAATTTAAAGGTTTATTGATAGTTTAGATTCCTTATAATCACCCTATGGGTGTAAGAGGAGAGCATAATCAATCTTAACCCTAGGTGATAAATAGTAAGACAAAATTTAATATAGATTAATTATAATTCATACATAAAAATAAGTAAGTTAATTAACCCTAATTGAAATGTGACAAGAATATATCAACAAAGGTTTCAAAATGCAATTCTTGGGAAAGAATCCTAAAAAACAAGTTCATTAGTATGGGAGCTGATTTATAAGCTAAAATTATGTATAATTTTGATCCAAATCACGTTTTGAATCATCTTTCCATGATTCATCATCAAGAAGTTTTATGAGTGGAACTTCATACTAGCTTATTTATAAATATTTTTCATAGTACTTAAGGATGTTAAATGATTCAATTTTGAATTTTTACATTAATAAAAAAATTAAACCATTTGACATCCCTAAATTTTGTGAAATTTCTTTATAAGGAGGCAAATTTAATTTATTATGGACCATGAGAGCATAACATCTCTTATAAGTTGGTTGGTAGTTGTATATTTTTTTTATTTTTTTTTTTTAGGGGTAAACTTACAAATAGAGTTATATCAAGTAAAATTTTAATATAAAATAATGTCATGTATCAAAGAGTCAATTTCATGCTTCCATAGTTTAAACTCATAGTTTCATAGAGTTAAATCACTACATAAACCAAATTATCCAAAACATAGACCTAATTCAAAATCATAGACCCAAGAATTAATGCTACTAATTGATGATAAAAATCATGGAACTCAGAGACAAAATTGAAAAAGAAATAAATTCAACTTAAATAAATTTTATACTTGCACGATGCCACAACTAAATCTAGAAAAGTCACACTTTAAAAAATCAAAATCATGTTTCACAAAATGTGAGTTCATGTCTATGACAAGAAACAATAGAACACAACAAAATTATGAGTCTATTATAAAAATTATAAATGTAGTTAGCAAATTTATGTCTCAAGAAGCTTGATTTCATGAAAATATGAGAGAAAATATAGAATTATAAAGTAGTTAGCTTATCTATAGTCTAGTTAACTTAACATAGAGTTTAACCATAAAGTAAAAGAGTTTAGACTAAGAGAATAAAAATATGAGAAAGATTAAGTATTTTTATTATTTTCTATATTTAAACTCTGTGATTTAGAATACTTGAGTGAAATACAAAAATGATTGATATACTATCAAATGTCAACTGAATAATTTGAAAATGACCTTAAGTATATATTATTAGATTATAAAACATAAAATGATTGAAATCACATTAGTTTATTCAATGTTGCATTTATAAATATCAATGTCATACTTCTATAGGCGTAAGTTCACTCCTGTCAAAATAGAAAGTGGACATATACAAGTCATGTAACTAGTTAATAAAATCACAAATTATAAAAATGTAATCATAAATCATTAAAAAAAATTAAAGCCCATATAGTCAATTGTCTAGATCATGATGGTCAAGATTAGCAGTTTTAGACGTCTTCACAGTTGTTATTAATGAAATCACATTTTTAAGGAACAAAGTTGAACAAACATAGAGTTATGCCACACCGCATGTTGGAAGTGGTAATCATGATATGTTAGGAATTTTGGGATATGAAATCTTTTTCAAATAGAACCTTAAAGCCTATTTAATGCACACAAAATCTCAACAAGCTAAGGTTAATGGATTATCCCAACATGGTCACCAAAATGTGATGAAGAAAATTGGAATAAGAATAAAAAACTCAAACAAAAATGGATATTATCACCTGAAACTATTTCAAATTATAAGACACCTCTACTTGGGTAAGGTAGATACAAAGAAAAACATAATAAAAATTAGAATATGAAATTATACCTCAATCATGCAACTCAATATACCTCTGAAATATAGATGGTGTGACCCAAATTTATATGCAAATGAACTTGATATGTTGGATTAATTGACTTGGCTATAGACTTGAAAAAATGGTGGATGGTAAGGATGCTTGAAGATAAGGTGACAACATGCAATTTATCAAATCTTAGTTGATATAAACATATTTTTTCTTGTTCTTATATATAGGGTGATAAGGAAAATGGATGGCTAGATTTAATCCATGGTGAAAGGTTGATGGAGGGCTAGGGATTTTTCTCTAAATTTTAATTTCTTGGAAAAGCTTAAAATGTCATTAGGTAAGGGCTCTAGAAATTTTAGGGGCCTATATATCCCATTAAATATATGGTTAGGTGTGATTATCAGGGTGTTTTTAAGGAGGAGTTGGTGGGGCAATTGAAGGTATTTGGGGAGGTGAATTTAAAATTCATGAAATATTATGAGGATTTGTTATTGTTAAATGTTGTGATAAGAAAGGATAAGTGATAATAATGAATGATTATTTAGTGTGGGATGGATATTAAGGTTAATATGTGAATCTAGAATCAAGGAAATGATAGACTAGCACTAAGATAAATAATAATACAGTACTAATTAGTGAAATTGAAAACAATGGAGTGAATATATTTGGATGTGTACAATTAGTCTAATTTTAAAAAACTCTTGTAAAATCAAGGTACAAGGTGAAAAAATTGCTTTACCTATAATTTTGGTCAAAACCTTATTTGTTTAAACATCTTTTTAAAATAATATAATTAACTAAAAAAATTATTTTACTCTTTTAAAAAAAGTATTCTTTATCCTTTTCTAAAAAGGGTTTTATGACACAAAACTTGTGACACTTATGACTCTTCCTATAGCTATAATTTTTTTACATTTTTTAATTATTTTTCATATAATTAAGTGGATATTATTAATATTTAAACACTTAAATATATTTTTATTACAAAAAATGTTTAAAATAACTTGATTTTTTCATTGTTTAAACCTTTTTAGTGTTATTTTAGTATAAAACAAAACTAAATCTTTAGGGTTTATGGAGTGTAAGCCCTAGGTTGTTAAAGAGTTTGAGTAAAATAAATCAAGGTATAAAATATGTAATAAATTTAACCACTAATTTATGAAATAACTAAGCCAAATTGATATTTCTAATAATAGCAATAAAGGAGACAAATGAATACTTGCTTGGAAACTAATTGAGATGAAGGATCCAGAGGATGAAAACTAGTATACAAGTTGGTCTGAGTTTCAAAAATAGGAGTCAAGTGTCAAAAATCCTCTTAGATAAAAATAAAATATCTTGGATAGTAGTGATATGGTGATATTTTCCACTAATAGCACTAGTGTTCTCTGTGTAGGAATTATTCTAAGCTTTTAGGAGCACCTATGTCTAAATCTACCAAACTTGTTCCTATGTAGATAAACCCTAATTCATTATTTGTGACTTATTGTGACTAATTTTATATTAAAACCCTATACCTCCATATGATTAAGGAATTTAAATTAGCATAAATATTTAATGTGTGGTGTTAGTTGGGTAGGTTGGACATCCTCAACACCCCACAATGATGAGAGTTGCCTAAATGCCAATACTTTGAGGAGGGATCAACCCTGATGTATTTTTCCACATTAAAGTTTTGGTGCAAGTGCAATTGAATATATTATGAATATAAATATGAGTGATTTGAGTGATGCTTGAGACTATAAATCTAAATATTCTAAGATTAATAAGATTGTAGATTACTGTATGTAGAAGTAAGGCAGAATAAGAATTGATAACTTTGATTTTACATAACTTGTTCTAAGCATGTTTGTGTGTATTTGTATCTAATTTTCATCTAGAATATAAAGGGATAAAATTCATGTATACATATTGATATGATGCTGGTGCATGGTTTGAAAAAGGTCTAGGCCAACCTTAGGTGATTTAGGAATTGAAAAGATAGATGTTGGATCTCAAAATAGGGAAAAGGATAATAACACCCAAATAGGAAAATAACATTATGGCACTATTATCCACTTATGGCACTAGTATTTAAGTGTCATAACTTGAGCCACCAAGAGCTTAGATGCCTAAGGAAGGGTCTAGGATTTAAGATGTCTAAGGATTTATTTAGCCTACATAAAAGCTGGATAAGTATCTAAATAGGGCCTAAAATAGGTCTAGGGATAAGTTAGGAATGGGTGGTATTCAAGTAGCACTTTTGACAAATGCCATTTTCATATTATTACATTTGACCCCCTATTGATGCCTAAATGTGTATGATAAGTGCCTAAAGTGTTTAAGAAACACTTCTCATTTTATAATCCCTAAGAACTCAATCGATGAGTTGTAGGTTGTGATAATAATGTTATCTATTGATGAAATAGAGGCAAAATAGGTGGACTATTTCACAATATTTATATAGTTTGATGGTTGGGAGCCACCCTAGCCTATATCTTTACAAATAATAAAGAAATTTTAGCTAATATTAATGAATTATGATAAAAAATAATCTAAATACTAATCTAATGTGGATTTTTACAATGTAAATTAACCTATAATGATCTAGTTAAAAAATGGAAAAAGGAAGGGTAAGGTAGAAAAGAGATGTTGTTGATCTTCATCCCAAACATTATGAAAAATTTCAAATGTCTTCCAAGTATTCAATTAACCAATGTATAATACAAAATAACATGGGATCAAATTTTACTACACATTAGGTAAACATGTAATGAATGATAAAATTAAAAATAAGAACTTAGTTCACTTTAAATATTTACCCTCCAAACAAACAACATTAGCCCAAATGCAAGAAGAGTAAAGGAAATGAAATAAACTTGTGAACCTTTAGTCAACCTAACATTGGCACAAGTTAACAACTCTAAAATTAAAAGATGCACACCAATATTTCATAAGAACCATTCAAATTTGTAAATGAAATCAAGCAAGTGAGATGGATACTATAATAACAAATGACACAAATGAATATGGACAATCTTTGCATAATTTCTCACTTGCATTAATTTCTCAAAGTTTACACAAGTTTTTATCTCAAAAACTCCATCCTCTTTACAAATGACAATACTCCTTTAATATAATTTAAGGATGTATGTTAGTTAGTCATATCCAATTACAAGTATACAAGTGTAAGGACAACTTTCCTTTCTACAAAATTATTAGAATACACTAAAATTTTCCAAGTGGATTGACCTATAAATAATTTTCTTTTAAGTTTCACATGCCTTTACCAAAAAGACTATTATATATTCAAAATATTAAAAAGTTCTAAAAAAGAATATTTCTAACTAAATTGAGGTCCCTGTATTGATGTAGTTCTTTGTTTTTGCTAAAGAATATTCATCCTATAGTGTTTTCATTGATGAACTGAAGGTAAACAATAGGTTTTAAAAAGAGCTCCTTTTCATGATTTTATAGGTCCTTGAGGTCTTTTTCAAGTTTCTCTATTGCTTGCTTGATGTCCCTAGCATCTCCTATATTCTCCTCGGATGATAGAAGTGGGCTCATGGTCCTCTTTTTATCATTTGTTTTTTGGCCTTTCCACCTAGCTTATCACCTCTTACATAAACTAAAAGGTCATATGCCTAAACTCTTCATTAGTTATAAGCCCTAATTAGATGAGGGTTATGGGTTCTTTAATCAAACTATTAAAGATATGCAACATTCCATCTTCTTTCTATTTGAAATCCTTATCCAGGTCCTCAATTCATTTAGACTAGTTTCTTAGGGATTCAATCTTGTCTAACATTATGTCCATATCCATATTTAAATTTGCTAAGCTAATAGTCCTAAAATCAGGGACTAAGTTCTTGGTCAAGACCTTGATCAAGTCTTTCACTTGATAGTTTGAAGCCTAACATTGGCCAACTTGGCCTATAGCTTTCATGATATGATTTTCCACTACTTCCTTCCTAGTTATAAATGACTTCAAAGAATTAAATAGGTCAGTCATGGTGTCCTCAAACTTCCTAAATCTATCTTCATGGATTGATAATAAAATAGATTCTTTTATATTCTTATTTTTTTGTAAGAGGGCCTTAATTATGGTTTACAACTATTGATATTGGGCTTGGGCTACATCAAGGATATTTTATTTGAATATCCTATATTATCCTATATCTTGGCCTTCAATAGGGTTTAGACCTATGACTGAATCTATCTTTTGGAGGCTAAATTCCTCACCTTTGACTATGGCCCTATTTTCAATCATTCTCTCTAAGCTTGTAGTCTCTAGATTAAAATGAACTCTCACTAGTGATTGATTCATTTTTGGAGGTTTTGGAGTTTCTATTTGTGTGCCACTTGGCTCTCCTAGATCCATCATCCTTTATTCTTCTTCTTTTTGTAAAGCCATAATCCATGTTTAAGCTCATCATGCATAGTTATATTGATAGACTTTTTTATTGCCCAAAGATGTTATAGAGTAGGAAATTTTTACAATTTTCCAAATAAAAACCATTCCAAGATGGTTGGGCCTTGTAACACATTCTCTTCACTAAAGATGTTGACCTCACTTAAAGGATGAGTAAAGATTAGTCTAGGTTTATTCTTTCTTGATAGAACTAATGCTAGCTCATCTTTCCTCTTAGGGACACTAATTGGGACTAAATCTAAATCCATTTCCTTCCCCTTGTCCTTCTCTACTTACTTATTCTAAGCTTCTTCTACTTGGATATCTTGCTCATCATGATTGATAATCACTAAATAAGATATGTAGTGTATCTTATACTATTTCACGAGGTTCCAATGGTATTATGTCAATGAATTCAATTAGTGACCCTGGTTCTTTTGGTTGGGTTAAATATGATGCCACCTTAACAATTATTTGTTCAACTTGTGTCATAAACTTTTATGTGTATCATTCCCTTCCTCTTTATTTTACACATGACATCTTTACCATTGTACATTTCATATTCTACCTCTTGCTCAACTAACTTGTTTATCACATAGATTAGTAGCTTAAGTGGGGTGCCCTAGGAGAACTCAATATTGATGATTGTGCCATCTAGGAACAAAACTATTTCACCAATGAATTTAATTAAATTTTTGACCAAAGGACTAATTCTTGCCATTGGGTTTCTAGTTATGGCCTCAGTCAAGGTTGGATAGACACAGTCATAGATGAAATGAATGTGATCTCTATACTTGAATATGTGCAACTTTGAGTAGAATTGGGATAATTTTTGTTCCTTTAGGTTACCATACTCTAAAGTTAGGGATATTTATAGTGGTAAAGAAGGCATCTAACAAGCATGGCATCATGTGAAATTAGTTCTTATTCCTCTTCCTAACTGTAAAAATATTCCTACACAAACATGTGCTAATAAACTCACCAATGGGAGGGGTGAGGTCCTTCTCAACCATAAAATATACCAAGGGTACCATATTATATTAAAATAAGTGGTGGTGGGATTTATACACAATCTATTCATTAAAGTAACAATTATTTTGATCCCAAGTCAGAATTGGCTAATAGGGATGTTGTTATTGAGATCAGAGAAGACTTGATTTCCATAGTATAGCCATAGAGTGAGGATAGTTTGTAGGTAATTATTCTTGGCCCATTAATTTATTGTGGCTACACATACTTGGGTCTTAAGCAAGTTATATTAGTTCTCAAAAGTAAAGGAAAAAATATAAGCTACACTTTTTTAAGTATGTTCATTGACCAACATGCCCTTTTCAATCTTGAAATATTTGAAAATAGGGGAGAGAACATCTATGTAGTGAATTACCTCTATTTTTTATACAACATGATGAAGGCCTATCATTTGAATGGCAACAAGCTCATAGTAGCTCCTCTTGATTGATGTGTTCTTCTCATCTTCCTTGGTGATGGAAGGTAGCTCCTGAATCATCTAGAAAAGCTTGGACCAATTATTATCTCCAATGTTTAAAGTTATTTTTGTGTCCTTAAAGATTATCTCTTCTATGTCTAAGGTAAAATAGAGCTCTTTACCTTATTTGGCTTGTTTTCTAGCTACCATGGTTGTGAATTTGTTCAACTTGCTCATTGGTGGTCTACAGTTTGATCTTGGACCAATTTACACTTGCTTAGATGATGATTCACTTACTTAGACTCAATTGTGATCAATTTAGGATTGAATTAGGTATTTTTTAGATGTTAGGGCTTTTATGTAACTTTAATGGTGGTGGTTATTTACACTTAAGTGAGTTTTTTTCCTTAGATTTTCATTCACATCATGTATATATACCTTCACTTTTTTGAGCCCATAAAATATTTAGATTTGGTGTTTTATGATTTTGTGGTGTCCCTATGGAATTTATGTGGCACTTTCATGGAAAATTACTAATTAATGTTTAAAAACATGGCTATTTCCCTTTGAAAATATGATTCTATCTTACACCATCATATTATTTTGCATGGAAACTCCCCTCTCACCTGTGGGACTGGCGAAGTTGGAGGGGAGAGTCTCTAGATAAGGGTTAGCTCCCTTTGATGCATCATGTTTGTTCCAGCATGTACAAATACATACATGTATAGATATATAAACTAGGGGGGATGAAAAGGGAGAAATATTGTAGGAATACAAACTACTCTAAGGAGGTGATACACCAAAATGAAATGACCTTCTCACATCCACAGTTAAAACTAGACAAATGCATACATACGCTTTAGACTTGGCAGAAGGACCAGGCTACAAGAAAATGGCAGGGAGGCTCTCATGAAAACACAAAAAAATAGAGATTTCACCAAGGTACTGTAGAATGCACACTGTAAGTAATATCCTCTATTCTGAACTTCTCAAATACTACTCTCCTCTTGTCAATTGTAGAAATGGTGCCTTGTAGACAACATGTATGTTGGTGTTGGGCCTGTGAAAGCATTAAGAAATAATGACTAAACACAAACAAACACTCAAGACATACACAAAAAAATCTATCAAAGATGGAGGTAAAACTACGTTTATTGATTTAGGTGGACATTTTGCCAGGGTTGCACCTTACAAAATGTGGAAGATGTTTCTTAAAATGATAAGTCTTCAATATATAGGAGAAGCAAGGAGGCCTTTTTAGCACTCCTTTTTTACAAGTGGCCTATCACATCCCTTCATTGGGAAGAACAAGTCACTCAAAACATTAATGAGTTGTGTGCTTTATCTATTTGAAGTTTGCCTTTTCAAGGTCAATACATGGTTTGTTTACTCATTAAATGTAAAATGGAGAAATCAATTGCATTGCTAGCTATTTTCATCCCTAATGATCAATTTGTAAGAACTATTTCACCTACTGGAGTCACTTCTCAAATTGGCACCACTTGGACTAACTGCTTGCTCATTCCATGCTTGTCTCCTTGTCTTTTCTCAATTTTGTCTCTTCTAGCTCCTTTGGCCCTTGGGGCGAACATTTTGGTGGGTCATTACATTCTAGGATTTCTTTTCCATGGTTAACACTTTCTCATTTGAAAAGGAATGGTTATTTCACTTTGTTAACTTTGATTTTTACATGGTCATCATTGGTTTGAAAACTAACAACTAATTTGTTTTGTTAACTTTGATGTCCTCCAAGACGTCACCGTCCTCATCAAAATGTCATCTGGTCCTCATGGCTTCTCTGTGGCTTTGTTTCCTCTTAGCACCTTCTCGGGCACTCTTTTGCCTTCTATTTCTTTCTAGCACCTTCCCAAAGGGAAGGTGACCCTTTGGCCCTTTGAAAGTGTCCCCTTTGGATTTGGCTAAGAGTTCCCCACAAGGGCACCTGCCCTTCAGGGTCCTTCGGCGGGTCACTTGTATCCCTAGACTTTTCCCTAGGTCCCCATGGACAATTTTCCCAAGTTTTGTTTGTTTTGTGTATTTTCTATGGGCTTTTGTTCATGGACATTTTCTTATAGACAAAAAGTCTGCATAAATTCTACCCAGCCTTCGCTTTGTATATGCAGCCCAAATTCCTTCAGACTTTTGTCTAAAGGAATTCCTTTGGGCAAAAATTTGAAGGAATTTGGAGCTTAAATAAATTGAACTTAAAAAATGTTGGGACTTACTTAGTCTTTTCCATTGGAGTGTCTACCCTCCGTGAGGGTATTGAACTTGGACTAGGCTGATGAACCAAGGCTGAACCAATGAACTAGGTGCTGAACCAATGATCCAGGCCCAAACTGAACTTGACGAAGGACGAACCAAGTGCCGATGAATCAAGGGGCTAAACAAATGATTGAACCAAATGAAGAACCAAAGCATTGAACTTGTGCAACCTTGAAATAACTATCCTCAAATAACAAGGGAAGAAGGAGACCAAAAATTTTGCTTATGGGCAAAATCTGGTCAACAAATTGGTGACTCCCAGGGGAAGCATGCCTTCTATGCTTAGAGACTAGTTGCCTTGCAGTCCATTGGGCACAGAGTTGGATGGTAACTTGGAAAACCAACAATAGCTCTAATAAATCCTAGAATCAGTCACGCAGATCTACCTCTAAGGAAATGAAAACACACACAAGACTAAGAAAACTACTACATGTGTAACAACACTTAGGGAAAATAGGGAAAGAAAATAAGGGAAAGTATATATAGCTAAAAAGAGATTTAGTGGCAATGCTTTAGATGTATCCCATTAACTGGGATATGCAGTTCTTTACCATCTAACCTAGAGAGTTGGAACACATTATGCTACTTGCACTGAGTGATTACGTATGGGCCACTCCATAGGGCATCAAATTTTGCATGTTTTCCAGGCTTGGCTTGGTCTTCATCCCATTTCAAGACAATGTCTCCTTCAGAGAAATATTTTGATAAAGATTTTTTATCAAAGTGTCTTTTTACTTGTTGGTAACTAGTCATAGAAGCCATAGCCCAGTCCCTTACCTCTTAGAGCTCCATTAGCTCACACAGCCTAACCTCCATGCTACTTCCTTCTTCAAATTGTAGCTGGTGAATGAGGTCCAGTGCTGGCAATTCAAGTGAGATGGGAATCCTACCTTCCCTTCCATATACGAGTGTATATGGAGAGTTTTTGATTGCTCTCTTCGGAGTGATTCGATCGGCCCATAGAGCTGTCTTCAGCTTGGCATGCTAAGTCCCCTAATTTTCTTCCATGGTCCTCCTTATGATTCTGATCAAATTTTTGTTGGTTGACTCAGCCAGCCCATTCCCCTACAGGTAGTAATTAGATGAAGTGCTGAGGTATATACCATACCTCAGTGCTCATTCACTTGTTTTGGTCCCCAGAAAAGCTAAGGCATTATATAAGATTATGGTGGCTGGGACCCCAAATCTTGTTGCCAGGTCCTCATAAAACTCCAAGACCACACTTTCATTTACCTCTTTTAGAGAAATAGCCTCCATCCACCTTGTGAAATAATATGTGGTAGTTAGGACCCACTTGTGTCTAGCACTAGAAGGAGGATTGATCATCCCTATGAAATCCAGGCCCCACTGCATGAATGGTTGTTCCACCTGAATAGGCTATAGAGGCATGGTAGCCAACCATTATTTCCCATCAAAAAGTGCACACTTTTGGCACTTTCTTACCCAGGCATGGGTGTCCTTAAAAAGAGTAGGCCACAAATAGCTAGCTCTCATTATCCTTGCTATAGTAGCTCTAGGAGTGAAATGACCACCTACTGGCCCATCATAGAACTCAGCCAGTACCTTATCAGCGTGGTTTGAGTTAATGCATCTTAGAAGGACCCTGGAGAGATCCTTCCTAAATAATACCTCATTAACTAGGACATAAGGGAGAGACTAGACCCTGAAATACATTCTTTCAATCCTATCAAAACCCTATGGGCACTCACCGGTGAGAAGGAAACACCTCATGTCCAACGTCTAATCCTTTATTATAGTTAGTTCTTTTGTAGTGGCTACATAATGAATTAGTAAGCTATCTTCCCTTTTTTGCTTGAAGTCTACAGCAACCTATTTGCACAGGCCTCTTCCCTTCACCAACTTGGTGATCTTGATGTCTATGTCATACTCCATCACTTTGGTGATCCACCCTACTCTCTTCTCATTTAAGTCTTGATTGGTCAAGAAATCCTTAATGCCAGGATGTGGGACCATGAGGTGAATCCTACTGTTAGACAACATATGCCTAAATTTCTTTAGGCTCTACACTACTGCTAGGACTTGCTTCTCTACATACATGTATCTGACTTCAAAATCCTTTAACCCTTGGCTAAAAAAGGCAAGTGGTTGCTCGAGGTCATCACCATTTGCTTGGGTAAGCATGGCAGAGATCACCTCTTCATTGCTGAAAGTGTAGAGGTTGAAGTCTTTGTTGAAGTTAGGGCTGATCAAAGTAGGAGCCTGGGTTATGGCCTACTTGATGGCTTCAAAACTATCTTTTCTTTGTGTTTTCCACTTGAATTCCTCACCCTTCCTCAGCATAGAGGTCAGGGGCTTGACTATCTCAGTGAAATTTGGAATGAATCTCTGAATGAAATTTATCTTGCCAAAGAAACCCTGCAGGCCTTTCTTGTGCTTTGGTAAGGACATCTCCAGGATAGAGCGAACTCTCTTGGGGTCAATAGATAAGCCCTCCTTAGACACGATGTGGCCAAGGAGTTTCCCCTCATGAACAACAAACATGCATTTCTTTGGATTAAGAGAGATGCCGAATTCCCTGCACCTTTTAAAAATTTGCCTGAGGTGTTCTATGTGTTGGCTCCCTTCCTTGGAGAATACCATCACATCATCAAGGTATACCAGCACATTGTTGTTTATCAAGCCTCCAAAAGCCATGTCCATGGCTTGTTGAAAGGTAGCACCAGCATTAGATATCCTGAATGACATCTTATTGAGGCAAACATTCCCCATTTAGTGGTGAAGGCCATTTTGTGTTGGTCACAACCCTACACTAGAATTTGATTATACCTTGAATAACCATCTAGGAGAGAGAACCACTTAATACAAGTTACCTTCAAAAGGATCTGCTCCATGCTTGGGAGGGGATAATGGTCTTTTAAAGAGACTTTATTAAGGTGTCTAAAGTTGACACACAACCTAATCTCCCCATTCTTCTTTCTAACAGGAACAAGGTTGGCTAGCTAGGAGGAACGCTTGATTGGAAATATAATTCTAAACTCAATCAATTTGGCCAGTTCCCTTTGCATGAGGGGATCAATTTTTAGATTAACAAGTATCTACTTTTGTGTGATTGGCCTAGTGCCTTCTTCTAATTCGATGGTGTGCTAGGCAATTCTTGGGTTGAAGCCCTTCAAGTCACTATAATCCCATGTAAAAACATTTGTGAATTCTTGACACAGCAAAATGAAAGCTCCCCTTTCTTGAATCATGCAGACTTTTCCAAGCACAAGTAACTTGTCCTTAAAGATCTCAACCCTTTCTTAATTCTCCTCTTTGGTTGTGATGCATGCCTTGTCATTTCTTAATTGGTCATCTCCATTGAAGATGCTCTCAAGCATGACCAAACCTTTAAGGAGCTTATTGTTCTTCAACTGAACAATCTAATTGCCATATTGCTGCTGCAATTTTGCCTGATTCTATGTTGTGAACTCTGAAGAACAATTTGATTGCCATATTGCTGCTACAATTTTGCCTAATTCTATGTTATGAACTCAACTTCCTCCTATAGGAAGAAAGCTATTTGATGGTCACTTTTGAAAACTTGCCAATTTGCAATGTTGTTTGGGACAGAGGGCCGAACCACCACCTTCAAGTGGTGCAAACCATAGTCTCAACTTATTTCCTTGGAAACATTGAACTGAATGCTAATTACTACTAGCCTATCTACTTGTTTGTTTTGCTCTCTAAGAATGGAGGTGATATTGAAAGCAAGGAAATATTCCACCAAGTCCTAAACCCTATGCTTGTAAGACTTCGACAAGGAATTCTTGGTTAGATTTTGGCCTTTCACTTGATTTCTCTATGCTTGTAAGACTTCAGCAAGGAATTCTTGGTTAGATTTTGGCTTTTCACCTGATTTACAATCAACTTGTTGTCTCCCAAAACTTGCAACTCCTTGATCCCTCTTTTTCTTTCCCATTCCAGCCCATGGATAAGGGACTCATATTTTGCAACATTGCTTGTGCAAGAGAAATGGAAATAGAAAGCTGAAAAGTACCTATTCTTTGAAGGGGAGACTAACATCACCCCATCACCAGCTCCCAGCCTACTTTTGGAACTGTCAAAGTATAGTTGCCATAGACCAAGGTCCTCTTAGCTTGCCTTCATTATATTTGGTATGAAAGCACCCTCTTTGTGCATACAGTAGACTCCAAGGTCTGCCTCCTTAATGAACTTGTAAGGATCATGTTTGAAGTTATCATTTCCCCACTCATCCAAGAGTAGGTCTGAAACTCCTTCAAGAGCAGAGGATGGAGATTTGTTTGTTTGGGACTCTTCTGGGTCGATAATGGTGTAACTAACATTCACTGCCTTGGGTGAGTATGGTTCTAGATGGTCCTTGTAGAGTGGCTCAAACTCAATTTTTACCTTGGTCCCATGCTTGGTTCTAAAAACTAGATATGACCAATTCACTGCTAGATAGCCACCTATCTTTGATGTGATGTCCCTGGACAAGCAAATTGTGAAATAAGGAGGAACATCCACTACCACTATATCATGGGGAATTGAGAAGGTTGGGAAAACATGCAATGTCAAGCCTAAACCCTTCACAATCCCAAATGTTTTTGCACGTGTCCCATCTAGCTGTAGGACTCCTTTGTTCATCTCTTCATATTTTAGTCCCATCTTGTCAGCTATGCACTTGGGCATCATTGAGGTGCTATCCCCACTATCGATTATGTATTTATGTACTAAAAAATCCCCTATGACCAAGGATACATAGAAAGGGGGAATTTTCTCTTCCTTCTTTACTTGACCTGAATTGGAAGGCTATCCATTTGTCATCAAGACATTATCAGTGCTTGCTAGGATAGCTTGACAATCTAGCTCATTCAATTCCTTCTTCAATACATCCTTCTATCCTAGAAGAGACAATGAATCCCATAAAGAGATGTTCATATGCAACTTCTTCATCTGGTCCACTATATTGACCTGGGGACTACCTCCCTTCAAGCTTTCTTTGGGGCTAATTCCAACCTGAGCTGCAGGCTGAGGGGCTGAAGGCACAAGTGGCTGCCTAAAGTTTGGGGCCTTTGAATTGGAGTGCGATGGAAAAGGTGTTGCTACCACCTGAGTGGTAGCCTAGGATTCTCCCATTGCTCTTCTCTTAAATCTTGTGTTGGCTGCAACACAGTCAGCCTGATTATTTGTAGTGCCCACATAATTCACTAAATAAAATTCCCCCTTTAGATGATTCATGAGGGTAGAATCTGGTTGGGCCTGATTACTACTTGTGTTGGGTTGAGTTTGAGCCTCAAAAATATAAGAATGAGTAGTTTCCCAATTATCTACATCTTATAAATAATTCATCATCTCGTTTGTGTAAATAGCCTATTCTTGACCATATCCCATGGTTGAATAACTTGGTTGCTCCTGTACTAGATTGTTTTGAATCAGCACCATGACTTTAGATGATGAAGGGGGGCCTGAATTGTAGTTTTGAAATGGTTAGGTCTGAGTGAGCTGACCCTATCCTTGATTATAGCCTTGAAAAGGGGGTCTAGGGGCTTGACCATAATGCTGATATCCTTGGTTCAGCCTGTTGCTTTGAGCTTGCTGCCTTTTAAGAGCTACAAGTTTGTTTGACATGCTTTGCAATAGACTATTAACCTTATGAAGTTCATTGGATGGAAAAGTAGCTAGTTTCTTGATGCTAGGTAGAGGGGCCAATGTGGGAGCAATGGTCTAAATTGGAGGTAGCATTTCTAGGAAAAGTGGCATGTGAGGCCTAGGGGCTATTTTCCCAGCCTGTACTAAGAAGTTTTTAGCTACTATGGCTATGTCATAAGTAGCAAGTAGTATATGCCCTCCCATGGATTGGATCATGACAACAATATCACTATTTAATGCCTTTAAATAGTATAAGAAAGCATAGCTGGGAGTCAGTCTTACCAGGATGGGAATTCTATCCCAAGTCTTTTTCAAACTATGTGTTAAAGTCTTGCATATACTCGTGTGGAGCTCTATTTATGGTTGTCAGCTGCTCAGCATGTGAGTGGCCATCGCTCTTTTCCCCAAAACAATCTGTCAACTGAGTACCCAACTCATTCTAAGAATGTATTGAATTTACAAGCAAAGTTCTATACCAGTCAAGAGCCTTGCCTTTGAGAGACAATGCTAACAATCTGATGGTAATATTTTTCTCTATTACATTATGAATATTGTAGAGGTTATAAATATTCATAATATACTTGATGACTATAATGGGTCCCTCTCCATTGAAAGAAGGCACATTTTTGAGGGCTGTTCTTGAAATTAGATCATAGCGTGGGAGATTCAAGGGGCTATGACCATGAAAAGCCATAAAAGGCAGTGCCATCACTGAAATGGGCTATAACTGGGGTTCTGCTTCATCTGCATCCCTTACAACAAGTCTAGGAGGATTTCTTGTTGGATAAGGAAGAGTCCTCTCAAATCGTAACCTTTTTGCAAAGATCAAAGTTAACTCAATGAAATTGAAAGGAACCCCTTTTGAAGCAGACCTTGTGGTGACTTTAGGCATAGAAAGTTAAGAAACTGGTCTTAATTGGAAAACTAAAGCTCTTACTAGTGGAGTCACTAGATGTTAGAAAACTTTGAATTACTATGACAGGACCAACATCAATCCTAAAACCTTACTGAGTTGTCAAATTGGGTCCCACTAGGCATGCCAAAACTATTGACACAAGAGATTGCACCCTACGCAGGAGGCCAAGCTCCTGCCTTCTCTTCATAACTATGGAAACTCCCCTCTCACTTGTGGGACTAGCAAAGCTAGAGGGGAGAGTCTCTAGATAAGGGCTAGCTCCCTTTGATGCATCATGTTTGTTCCAACAAGTGTAAATACATACATGCATAGATATATAAATAGGGGATGAAAAGGGATAAAGATTGTAGGAATAGAAACTAATCTAAGGAGGTGATACACCAAAATTAAATGACCTTCTCACATCCACACTTAAAACTAGACTAATGCATACATATGATTTAGACTTGGTAGAAGGACTAGGCTGTAAGAAAATGGCAGGGAGGCTCTCATGAAAACACAAAAAAATAGAGATTTCACCAAGGTGCTATCAAATGCATGCTGTAAGTAATCTCCCCTATTCTAAACTTCTCAAATACTACTCTCCTCCTGTTAGTTGTAGAAATGGTGCCTTGTAGACAATAGGTATGCTGGTGTTGGGCCTGTGAAAGCATCAAGAAACAATGACTGAACACAAACAAACACTCAAGACATACATAGAAAAATCTATCCAAGATGGAGGTAAAACTATATTTATTGATTTAGGTGGAAATTTTTCCAGGGCTACGCCTTACAAAATGTGGAAGATGTTTCTTAAAATGACAAGTCTTCAATATATAGAAGTAAGGAGGCCCATTTGGCACTCCTTTTTTACAAGTGGCCTACCACGTCCCTTCATTGGGAAGAACAAGTCACTCAAAACATTAATGAGTTGTGTGCTTTATCTATTTGAAGTCTACCTTTTCAAGGTCAATACATGGTTTGTCTACTCATTAAATGTAAAATGGAGAAATCAATTACATTGCTAGCTGTTTGCATCCCCAATGATTAATTTGCAAGAACTGTTTCACTTGCCGGAGTCACTTCTCAAATTGGTGCCACTTGGACTAACTACTTTCTCACTCCATGCTTGTCTCCTTGTCATTTCTCAATTTTGTCTCTTCTAGCTCCTTTGGCCCTTGGGGCAAACATTTTGGTGGGTCACTACATTTTGGGCTTTCTTTTCCAAGGTTAGCACTCTCTTGTTTGAAAAGGAAAGGCTACTTCACTTTGTTAACTTTGATGTTTACACGGTTGTCATTGGTTTGAAAACCAATGGCTAATTTGTTTTGTTAATTTTGACATCCTTTGGGATGTCACCATCCTCATCAAAATGTCATCCAGTCCTCATGGCTTCTCGATGGCTTTGTTTCCTCTTAGCACCTTCCCAGGCACTCTTTTGCCTTCTACTTATTTCTAGCACCTTCTCAAAGGGAAGGTAACCCTCCAGCCCTTTGAAAGTGTCCCCTTTGCATTTGGCCAAGAGTTCCCCACAAGGGCACCTACGCTTCAAGGTCCTTCAGCGGGTCACTTGTATCCTCGAACTTTTCCCTAGGTCCCTATGGACAATTTTCGCAGGTTTTGTTTGTTCTGTGTATTTTCCATGGGCTTTTGTCTACAGACATTTTCCTACAAACAAAAAGTCCCCAGAAATTCTACCCAGCCTTCGCTTTGTATATGCGACCTGAATTCCTTCAAAATTTTGTCTGAAGGAATTCCTTCAGGCAAAATTTTGAAGGAATTTAGAGCTTAAATAAATTAAACTTAAATAATGTTGGGACTTACCCAGTCTTTTCCATTGGAGTGTCTATCCTCTATGAGGGTATTAAACTTGGACTAGGCTGATGAACCAAGGCCGAACCAATGAACTAGGCACTGAACCAATGAACCAGGCCTAAACTAAACTTGACAAAGGATGAACCAAGTGCTGATGAATCAAGAGGCTAAACAAATGACTGAACCAAATGAAGAACCAAGGCATTGGACTTGTGCAACCTAGAAATGATTATCCTTGAATAACATGGGAAGAAGGAGACCAAAAATTTTGCTTGTGGGAAAAATTTGGTCAACAGGTCTATGGATTAACTTTTCATTCATTGATTTTGCTTCATATAATTAATCTCTTCTGGGTGAATGGAGGTTATAGGTCATGATCTGAGTAGTCAAACGTGATTAGTTCTTACAATTATAAAAGGATTAAGTAAGCTAATGAATATATGTAAAGCTTTGGACTAATGTTTTTATTTGTATTCATAAATATGAATAAACTTTAGTCTATGTTCTATTAATCTAAGTTTTCAACATATTAAATAACGTTGTGAATAATTAAAGTCATAACATAAGATCTTAGCCTAAGGTTTTATACTATTAATAAATATAATTAAAACCTTAGGGTAAAAACTTAGGTTAAGTATATGTTATAATAAAAGGGACCCTTTTAGTCTTAATATTGATCTCACACCATTAGATCTAGGTGATCTGAGTGAACATGAACCATCGATTTTGATCCATGGGGTTGAGTGATATTTGTCCCATGGATTAGGATCCTTGGCTCATCAGTCTTGTCTCACACCATCTGATTAACTTTTCCCAATTAAACATGGGACATTGATCTTGTGAACAAGAAATTTTTTTAAGTTAGGACTAAGAGATATACGTCACTTAGGAAAATCTCAAAACTAAGGTCTTGTTTATGTTAATAAACATGTATGAGACTTTAGGACTAACATTTTAGTCTAAGTTATAAAAAAAGGACCATGCATATAATAAATAAATATCATAAAGTCTTAGCCTTATAAAAAAGGGACCATGTGATTATTTAGACCAAGCTATGATTTTTAGCCTAAGGTTTGGTTGTGTTGAAAAACATGACCAAACCTTAGGATAAAAATTAAACTAAGTCCATGGTATGATAATTGTTCCCATGCAAGTTTGAATTCAATTCAAAAGGGGACCTATGTTAAAGTATTAGGCATGGATTAAAAATGGATCCAATTAATCTTAAACCAATGACAAATAAATATCAACTTAAACATTAAACACGCTTATTCTCAAATGATATTCTATTGATCCTGAAACAAAGGCAAAAAGTTTTAATGACATTGGAAGGGGTGAAGCCATGATCATCCCAAAAACATGTCCATTAATCTAAGTGGGATTGGTTCCTATAGACAATAGTAAATATCAAAGTTAAGGCATGGGATTAATAATAACTTAAGCTAAAGCCTCATATTAATGTTCTCATTTTGAATTGATAAATAAGGATTCAATCTAAAGTCTTAGGCTAAGGTTTAAAACATATTAAGATGACTATGACATAAAAGATTCTGATGAAATCAATGTCTCAAGGAAATTATCTTGGGAAAATTATTTTGGCATTTTTGTGTTTTAATTTGTTAACTCTATTTTAGGTTATTTAGGTTCTTTGCATGTGGAAATTGTTTCAAACTTTTTATCTAGGAAAAATGTTCTAAAGACCCATTTCATCAGACAAAATGTTCAAAGGAATTATCCCATGGGGTTTATTTCATAGATAAAAATGACTAGGATAAATTTTTTGAAGGAATTAGTCAAGGCAAAAAGGGGGCTGAAATATCATTCTCAAAGAAGCCAAAGGGTACTTTTAGAATATCTAAAGGGTAATCTCAAAGGGAAAAGGGCCATTTCATAAATGTTAGAAGGCAATTACATAAGGTAAGTGTCCTCATCAAAACTTTTGAAGGGTAAGTTCCTTTGAAGATTTTGTTTTGGGAAATTATATTGGAAAGATTGCTACAAGAATTATTTTGAGCCTTTTGTGTTGAATAAAATGTCTGATGACAAAAGTTTGAAGGGTCATTTTAGAAAACCTGAAGGATAAGTTTAGAAGATAAAGTGTCCTTAACAAAAATCTTGAGGGGCACTTCCAAAAATCTAAAGGGTACTTTCAAAAAGGTCAAAGGGTAATCTCAGAGACCAAAGGACCATTTTGAAAAGGACAAAAGGAAATTCTTTTAGGGAAATTTATCCCAAAAAAACGTCTAATACATTTCCCCTAAGACCAATTTTTTTTAGACAAAATGTCTGAAGGGTAGATTCTTGTAGAATAGAAGTTTCAAAGGGAAGTTTAGAAAAAGATAAAGGGTCATTTCAAAGAGTTTAGAGGGTGTAAAACATAGAGTCTAAAAGAATTTACTAAACCAAAATGTCCATAAGATAAAATAGGACTAATCTCTATGTTATAAATATTAAAATAAGCCCATAACCCATTTAAAGTGTTCCCTTGTAACTTAAATAAAAAATCCCACCAAATTCAAATAAATCACTCAGATTAAACTTAGACTAAAGGTTTAGAAATTTTACTTGATTTCAAATAGACTAAAGGCTAGTAAATAATCTAGTTAACATAAAAATCATGAAACCCAAGTATTGTTCATTCCATGTAGACCTTATCAGACCTACAACCTAAAATGTAAAGATCTAATGTTAGCACTTTAGATAAAGCCAAACCAAAACCATGAATATATATGTTAACCAAACCAAGTTTGGATGATCTTTGAATAAAAATAATGTGCAACCATGATAATGACACTCTAACCAAGTGAATCTTCAATTTTAATGTAGAAACTTGCACAATGTGACACATGGGTCCCCCATTTTTCAAAAATGGGGGTATGTTGACATCAACACCCCCCTTTATTATAAAAATACAATAAAGTGAAATGACTATGATAAAGGAAAAAAAATGTACCTAGACATACCTATGAGGCAAAGTCTATGAATTTTTATTTGAATAAGTGAATCATGCTCCATTATGTGTCTTTTAAATGAAACATGCATATATTAGTTCTTAATTAAGAAATATCAAAAGAAAAAATAAAACTAAGTAAAGAGATAAGAGATAAGAAATAATGAAAACACCTCATTGGGTATGTGAACCAATACATAAACTTGGTGACATCATGTGTGTTTCTATGTAGATAGTGATCAATCGGGGAATAACTAAGAATGAGCTAATGGATTTATCAATCCCCATGTGTGGGTGGCTCAAGAAGTCAATACAATTTTGACTCCATTATTTCCCACACTTGTTTGGTGGATCATGACCTATGAATATCTTGGATTAGATTGATGGCTTGTCCAAACCTCTTATATAAGTGGCTCAATAACTCATTCAAATTATGAATCCATCATTGCCTACCCATGTGTAGTAGATGCATCTAACTAAATTATATAATGTAATTAAAATTTTATGATTTTAACCAAAATTATATATAATGCCTCTATGTCCACTTGATAACTCTATAATGAAAATTAGCCTAAGGACCTCCTTAGGCACTTGGATATGTAGCTTAGGGACTATATGGTAATGCCAACCACTGTAAATGGAGTAAGGCATCAATCTAGTGTATTACTTGAAACATGGTGTTTGGTATCTATAATAAGAATGGCATGGAGTTTTGCATTCCATCTGATCAACTAGTATATAAGTGATTATATAGAAATAATATTCCATGCACATTCCCCCAAATTTGATATATGAGCATATGGATTCTAGACTAAATTTTAAACTAAATTTTAATAATCTATATCTGAGTATTTAAAACTGAAATGAGAGTGCTCATGCCATGCATGATACCCCCAATCTGAGAAAAATGTTATGATTTTTTGAAAATCACATAAAATTGAGAAAACATTGGTAATTTATAACTGAATCTTTGTAGACTTAGACTATAGCTGTTGTCTTTCTAGAAAACCTAGATTTTTCTACTTAGTGTACTATATCTTAGATAGTAATTTTTTGGTGTTAGTGTCCTACTATGTTATTTTTATACCAAGTTTGATCTATATTCGAATATTTTCCACTATGTTTTTTTGAAATTGACCTCTATATTATATGCTTATATGATGTAAATTATACTCTTAGTGTATTTAGATGGCTTGATCTCTATGACAAACCTTTGTCAATTCCCCATCTTCTAACGGGATTTTTTGAACCTATATAGTAATTATCCTTAAAATAAAAAATATCTACATGATATGTGTTATCTTGACCATATATGATATTTGCATAATAAACCAATATAATGTATATGCATGACATCAAAATGTAAGATAATTTGAGCATAAGTTTGTAATGTATGATGTATGTTAGGTCTAGAATTTGAAAGGCTATCAAGATAGATGTAATTATGTAATCATGTGTTTGAATATTAAATCTAAGTAATAAATTAAGTAACTATCTAGGATTATGGGGTATGATGTCCATCATGGCACCTAGGGAGAAAGGGGAGATGCATGAGGACTTGCATGACATCTAAAACTAGAGTGTGCAATAAGAAAGATACAAGTGTCATGGTCATGATACATACATGAATACATACATACAACCCACATAAGGCATGAAAAGTAGGTGAAGGGACCACAGTACGAGGGACATGGGCACATGTCACTAAATATGAGAAAGTAATACATACAAGGACATATTCAAATTTCCACCTATGCAAAGAGAAATCAATTTGGCTTAGAGCCACATGGAAGAACATGTTCAAATTTTTTCATTCATAATTAATAAATCACATAGAAGGATATGGGCACATGTACAAAACATACATATAATGAAAAGAAGTGGCATAGTGTCTTAGAACAATGACATATTTAAATACCCTCGAATAGATGTAGAAACATAGAGAAAAAATCAAGTCTAGACTAGTAAATCTTGAAGTGAAAGTATGCATGAACATGTAGTTAAAATTTATATAAGAGAAAGAATGTACATAAAATGAGTTTAGATTAGTACTAATTGATAATAAATTTTAGTAGAGTAGGATGATCAATATCAATATATAACAATGTTAAATATGTGATATAGAGTTTAGAAAATGTAACTTGGAAATCTAAACTATGTATAGGATGCCCCCAAATGAATGGATGTATCAAATGAGGATTTTTTGTATCTATGTATATGCCCTTAATGGGTAGATAGTATAGAATTTAGATCTTTTTAGTGGAAATATGTCTTGTAAGTATCTACAAACACTCAAAAAGAACAAGTGAAGCATGTATGTGCGACAAAATTGCCTATACTAAGATAGCTAACATATGTAGTAACCCAAAATTATAACATGGAAATCCTTAAAATCTATAATTTGTATTTATTTATTAAATATTTGACTATTTTTGTGTTTTTGAAATATTATAGTATCATTTTATTTTCTATATATAATCTATGTACAAGTAATTTGAGAATGAAACTATATATAAGAATCAAAATGAATGAAACTATGTACAAATAGGTAGGAAGATACTAATCAATGAGTCTTATAAGATACTCACTATCAAGGGGTTCTATATCCAAAAAAGAAAGAATGATCTTGCATGTTGTTTGAAAATGTATTTTTGGTCTAGGAACTAACTATGCAAAGTGATCTGTAACTGACACTACCTGTGGAGTGGGGATAGAAAATATGAGTAATTGACTAAACTAAGATGTGAACTATACTATGAACCTATGAAGTTGGTTGAATTAACCTATGAACTATAGGATTTTTAGGGACCCATCTAGTATAAGATGTTGTAGTTGATGTGTATGCCCTATGTTGAGAATCTTAGGAACTCAATAACACTAATATCAGAATGAAATGGGTAGAGAGGCTCTCTAGAATCTATAACATGTCTTTTAAATTGGGGTATCTCTAATAAAGGTCTCCATGGGAGATTATGTGTATATGGTAACACTATATAAGTAGACCTCACTTATACTAGTGGCTCCACTAAAATCTACAGTGTACTAATAGAAACTATACTCAAAACTATAACTATTGGCTATTGTGTAACTACCTATGGGATAGGTAATGGATACTCATATGAAAGGACATTAATTATAACCACTTGATTATCATGTATATACTTTAAGAATCTATGTATGGTGGATATAATGGCTTGAATCATTTGTATCCATGACCTACCTAATAACATGTCAAATGTGCCTACACTAGGTACAATTAAGAACCTAGTGGTCACATGTGTTGGACCAGCTTGTAATGGGATTAAAATATCCCTATTGAATCTCTAAACATGGCCACTAAAACCATGAATAATTATATCAATCACATAAATGTTCTACTTTAAATAACCCAAATGTTGTAGAAGTGTAATGGTACACATGTTGCCACATGATCTATTGTCAACCATATCACTCTAAATAGGATGATGATCAATATAGGCTCTATAAAGAGTTCATATAAATCTAAATCAACATCAACAATATATTACTTTGAGAAGGTGATGAAAGGTCTAGTTGGCACTATAGTATGATATACCCCAATGATATTATGTTGGGGGTGAGTATCCTCTTTATTAGTATGGTGATATGTTGATGGTGGATGTGCCTAATATGTGTAGTGATCACCTAAAGCGCATCTTAACTCATTAGTTATGTGTTTGGTAAATGGATTTTAAAATATTTTCAATGCCTTAATTTTTATTATTTGAACTTTTGATGCTTCTATAGGTGTGCCCACATAAATGATATTGGCCTCTATTTAGTCTTATATCTGATGTCTCAAATTGATGCATCTATTTTTAATATGTCCTGGTACCCTATGATAGTCATATAATACATTGGAATCATAGATTTTTAGAAGAATCCTAGTCACATCAACCTATTTGATGGGAGAGATAAATATAGCATTGCATTCTAAAAACTACTATGAATCACATGTCATTGATTTTAGAATATTTTTGAAAACTCTCCATATATGAGATAATAAAACCAAGGGAGGAGTTGGATATGAATTTTCATTAATTGTGACCTTTTGATCATTCTTGTTTTCACTAGGTTTCACCTTATATGAAAGATTATTAAAACTTTTATTATTTGAATATGGGCTTGTTGTGTACTTTAATTTTCCCATAGAGAGAAGCTTGACTTCCCTTTCTTTCACTATGTGGCATAAATCTATGAATGTTGGGAACTGCTTGAATAATATATCCTCATGAAATTCTAGTAATAGACTTTATTTAAATGTCTTGGATCTTTCTATGTACCATGGTTATAGTCATCTTTTTGAATATATTTTTATATCATAGGACATATTCTACTATAGGATCATTATATTTTTGCTTAAGTTGAGCCACTTGAGTATATGAGATATAATCACTGATGTTGATTGAAAATTTTACCAAAAATATATCTTTCAGTGGATTGAATTCTATGATGGACTAATTTGGAATATCATAGTAAGGCATAGTCCTTTAGACTACATGGGAATAACTTATTAAGGAGTTAATCATTAGACACATAGTCCAAACATGCTATGTGTAAATCTCCTAAATGGTGATATAGGTCACCCTTACCATCATAAAAAATAATCTTAGTTGACACAAATCTAGATGGTAGAGGAGATGCCACTTTGTGTTGTGACAAAGGTGTATATAAAATAACATGATAATCCAAGTCATGTGATGGCCTAAAATAACCATACTAAAGATGTAACACCTTAGCCTATAGATCATGGATCTATTTCACAATGGATTGTATATCTAGAGAAGAGGAACTAACCATAGGAGTTGTTTCCATTATTTAAGGTTATCAAGTTAAAATAGGTTTTTAAGTAAGTTAAGTTACCCCTAAGGTGGGCGTAACAATATTATTGCTTGGGAGAGTGTAAGATTGACCATTATTCAAATTTTAAAGTTTTTCATGGAAAATATTGATAAGGTCATATTACATATATGAATGTTTGGAAATGAAATCTTGCAATTGTCTCTTATCATTTTCATTGAATCAAAATTCTGCCATTGTAGGTTGGGAAGTAGGAAAATAAATAGTTATATATTTCAACATTTAAATAAATTTTATTTATGAACAATTACAAGAATTAAATACTGAATAAATATGAAATTTTGTAAATAATATATGATCATATAAAACAAAATGATATAAACCCTAAAAGCATCTAAGTCTAGGGTTTGGGTAATATTCTAAGTCAGGTTCACCAAATAAATTAACCTTTTAGGGTTTATGGAGTGTAATTTCTAGGTTGTTAAAGGGTCTAAGTACATTAATTATGGTATAAAATATGCAATAAATACAACCACTAACTTGTGAAAGAATTGAGGTTAACTAATATCTCTAATAATAAGAATGAAGGAGAAAAATGAAAACTTAAATAGAAATCCACTGAGATAAAGGATATGGAAGATCAAAACTAGTACAAAAGTTATTATGAGTGCTTTAAATAGGATCTAGGTGTCAAAAAATCCTAGACAATAGCACCCTACCCTAGATAGTAACATTGTGTCACTAGTGGCCACTTATGGCACTAATATCATCTATGAAAGAACTATTCTAAGCTTTTGGGAGCACTTGTGTCTAATTTTTTTAATATTATTCTTGTGAGGACAAGCCCTGATTCATTATTTATGACTTGTCATGACTAATTTTTTATGCAAACCCTAGACCTCCATGTGATTAGGGCATTTTAATTGATACAAGTAGTAAACATGTGGTATTAGTTGGGTAGGTTGGATATCTTTAACACCCCACTATTATGAGAGTTTCCTACATACAAATACTTGTAGGATGGGTCAAGCCCATTCTATTTATCCTCACCTAAGTATTGGTGCAATTTTAATTGAAGCTAGTATGAATTCCAATTTGAGTGATTTGAGTTATTATTGAGACAAAAAAATTGAGTATTTTGAGCTTAAGAAGGTTGTTGATGACTGCATATAAAAGTATGGTAGAATAGGGATTGATAACCTTAATTGTTCACAACTTATTCTAAGCTTATTTTTGTGTATTTGCTTCTAATTTCCATATTGTGGATAAAAGGATAAAAGTTATGTATATATACTAATATGGTGCTTGTGCATCTAATTTCCATATAGTGGATAAAAGGATAAAAGTCATGTATATATATATTAATATGGTGCTTATGCATGGTTTAAAATAGGTCTAGGCCGACTCTAGATGCTTTAGAAATTGAAAATATATCTATTGGAACTCAAAGGAAGGAAAAGGATAATAGTGCCCAAATAGGAAAATAACATTGTAGCGTTATTATATATTTATGGTGTTAGTGTCCAGGGGGGCATAACTTGAGGTACGAGGGGCTTGGATGCCTAAAGAAGGGTCTAAGACTATTTTTGAGATGTTTAGGGATGTGTGTGGCCTGCATGAAAGCCATATAAGTGTTAAAACATGCCCTAAAATAGGTCTAGGGATAATATATGAATGGGTGGTCTTCAAGTAACATTCTTATCACTCATGTGTCATTTTGAGATGATTTTAAAAACAAAAACTTAGAAGTGTCAAACTTTAAAGGAAAGTTATGGCTTCTCCCAATTTTTTACTAGATGAGTCTCAAATATTGAATAGGTAAAATTATAATATTTGTAAAATATTTATTAAAGTTTAATTTATGGCTTAGAAACACTGGAACATTGTTTTCATAATTGAAAAATACCTATCAAAGAGACATGTCATGATCAAACTTACCAATGCATTTCAAAATAAATCACAAGAATCCATTTCAATGATTTTGAGGAGTGTAAAGGATAAATTTCTACTCCATATTGTAAAATAGGAGCCTCCCAACTATCCTTATAAAATCCTTGAATCTATGAGTGAGGGAACTATGTCTCAAAAATTATAAAATTTATACTTGAATTGCTTACTAATTTCATGAAAAGTGACAAAAAATTAGCTGATTTTCTTTTAAAAATAAAAAACATTAAATCATAGTTAGATTTTTTTAATTATAATCCTATTCAAGATCAAATTTTGTATTTTATTATTCAGTAGTTGAACATTCATGAAAAGTTTCACAATTTCATTTCTATTCTTAATTCTAAATACCAAATAGAACAAGACATTTTTTACTCCACTACACTATCTGCTCTTCTTATTCAACAATAACAAGTGATGTCAAACTTTTATTGTAAAGATAATTCCACTTGGGCACTTATCATGCTTAATAGTGTTTTTGAAAACATTGAAAACTATAAAACTAAACCTAAACCTATAAATGGTAAAGATGGGAACAAGAAATCAAGAAATAAGAGTAACAAAGTCAAATTTAATGAAAATTACAATCTATGTGGTAAATTTAGACATAAAAGGGAATACTAGTAAAAAAAATAAGAAAATATATAAAAAACTCTAAAAATAAAAAAGGTAATAAATGTTCTAATAATAATCAAATGAAAAATCAAAACCAAAATCAAAGTGGCAATCAAGATCATAATACTAACACTATTTCACTGTATGTTGCCTTATTTTCTTCTAATGAAACTGAATGGATAATGTTTCATAACATCACATGACATGTTTATCAAGTATTTTGTCTAACACTAAAGATATATCTAAAATGATTTATTTAGGTGATAATTAATTTTTAGAGGCAAGTAAACAAGGAAATGTTAAATTTATAAATGTATTTTTAAATGATGTTTTTTATGTTCCTAATCTTTAAGAAAAAAATGTTATCATATTCTCAACTTACAAATGATAATTTCATAGTAACTCTACTTAATGATAAATAGTGTATTAAGAATTGATCTGTTTCTTTGATTATTGAATGAATTCAAAATAATGGATTATATATGTAGTCCAATTCTTCTGCATGTTTCCATTCATCACAAAGTAGAAATGTATCTAAAATGTCTCATGAATAACTAGGTCATGTTAATTTTATAAGTTTATATGATATGTCTCATAATGATATTTTGTTTGGTTTCTTGTTATTTATTCTCATCATTAAACATCTGATGGTTTCTTACATAATAAGTAAAACTCTAAACCCTTTCACAAAAATCATGATGTTAACTCCTCTAATCCCTTAGAACTTATTGATAATGATTTTAGAGGACTTATAAAAGTTTAATATCGTAATGGTTATTTATATGTTACTACTTTCACTGATGATTAATCTTGGATGATATAGTCTTATTATATTAAGAATAAATCTAAAGTGTTATCTAAATTCAAAAAAATAAAATATTTAGTTGAAAATTATTCTAATTTTTATATTAAGAGATTAAAAACTGATAATGGAGGTGAATATTTTAGTAAATAATTAAATTAATTTTGAATTAATTTTTTTATAAACATATATTTAATAACTCCTTATTCCCCACAACAAAATGGAATTACTAAAAGGAAAAACCAAACCATCCTTGAAATGGCTAAAACAATGTTGCATTTTGTAAATGTTCCTAAATTCTTTTGAGCCAAATCCATGAATACTATTGTTCACATTCTAAATATATTCCTTACTAAATATTTTCATATTTATACACCATTATAAATTTAGGGTAATAATAAATTGAGTGTTTTCAACTTAAGATATTTGGTAATCATGCCTCCATTTTATTCCTAAAGAAAAAAGAAATAAACTTGATCTTACCTCCTATTCTTGTAATTTAATAGGTTATAGAGGAATAACTAAAGTATTAATAGTTTATGGTCCATATAAATGAAAAATTATTGAGAAAATAAATTTCTAAATCCTTGAGAAATCTTTTTATGAGCCTTCTATGGAACCCCATCTAGTTTATTATTTTTATGAACCTAACTATTTTGTTAATCCTTATGAATAAACAATTCCCTAGAGGAATTTGATCTAATTTTGGATAAATGATAGTCGGAACCTTATAAACTTTGTGTTGAAACTAAAATACATAAATGATTTGAGTCTCTAATTTAGTCATCTAATGTTGATAATCTTAATAAACTAACTAGGAGTCAACATGCCTATCATGCTTTTCTGACTTTGTATGACTGTGAACCTCAATATTTTGAAGAAGCTATTTAATATGACATATGGAAAGGTTTTGTGCAATATGAATATAAATCCCTAATTAAAAACCAAACTTGGGATCTTATATTACCTTTATGAATATTTTTAGTTTTAGGTGAATTTACAAAATTAAACATAATTCAACTAGTAAGAGTGGCAAATTCAAATCTACATAATTTTTTCATGGTTTTACTCAAAAACTTGGGATTGAATATGTTATAAAATTTTACTTTGGTAACAAAAATGAGTACTATTATATTTATTATTTCCATTAAATCTTAGAATGGTTGGATTATATTCCAATTAAATGTCAAAATTACCTTCTTACATGGTGACATAGAAGAATAAATCTACATGACTCAACCTAAAGGTTTCATGTAACCTAATAAATAACAATATGTTTGTAAGTTAAATAAATCTCTTTATATTTAAAATAACATCCTCAAGCTTGGTATTCCAAAATCACTAGTTATTTTAAAGAAATATGTTTCTCTAACTATTATTCTAATAATTATCTCTTTATAAAAGTTGAAAAATGGTCATTTTGTCTTAATTATATTATATGTTGATGATCTTCTTATAATTGATGATCAAATTAATTTAATTATTAACTATAAAGATAAACTAAGTCAATTTTTTCAAATGACTGATCTAGGCATTCTTCATCATTTTATAGGAATGGTTATGTTTATGTGTCTCTTGACATAAAGAACAATAGGTGGAGGTTGTTAATCCCCATATCTACTAAAAGGAAACTTGCACAAATAAATCTCTCTAGGATCTTGGTTACCATGTCTTGGTACATAGGGTGACCCAATTGGTTTATTATGACCATTCCATTTCAAGGGGATTCGATGAGTATTTTAGCCTAATCACATGAATTCTAAACATAGATTTTATGCCTTACGGTAACTAGCAAAATGATCTAACTATGAATATGAACATTTTATTCAAAATGAAATGTATATTACTTACAAGTTTGATAATGTATAAATGATCAATAGATAAATAAAGGAGCATGTAATTAAGGTGAAGCATTAAACATATATTATAACTCAAAAAATAAACTAATTTAATAATATTAAATTAAAAAAAAAGATAAGGGTAGGGAGAAAAGAGAATAAATATCCCACTTTATAATGGAGACTAGTATGATGTTATCAAGTAGATAAATCCATGGATAAACTAGTCCTTAGTTGAGCCATAACTACCACAACTTGAAATAAGGATGGTGTAAGAGTGTGGAATGAAGTAGTAGAGATAATGAGGAAAATAGGGTCACCATATACATATGTAGACCAAGTATATCAAATGACAAAGCTTTAAAATAAAGATATTTCATTTAAATGGATCAAGTGGGAGTTTATCAAATATTCATGTGAGTTACAAGCATGGATTCTAAGTATCCTTAATTGATAAAACTAATCTAGAAAGTAGGAAAATATATGAAATTAAGTGACTGATCCACTACTATAATACTAAGACTAAAAGGAGCCAACCAAGCGTAGTCTCCCTAATCCTAAAAAGACTATCCCTTATTATAATGTAGGATTTGATCTTATATAGACACATAATTACATGGCATGTCTAATTCAAATTTACCCTTTAATGGGGTGGTTATATAAATCATCAATGCATTAGGTCCATCTAAAATCAATTGGGATGAATCCAACTTAATTCCATCATGAAAAAATTAGGTACCGTGCTTGATTGAATTGGAAATGAATGTCTACAATAGAATTGCCTATGACCCACATCTCTGAAAACTAGAATCCATGCCTCTTTGAGGCAAATATTTATCTTTTGTGTTATATATATATATATATATATATATATATATATATATATATATTATATATATATATTATATATTGGTGAGGAACAATTTATAACTTTATTCTAAAAATCAATTTGAATGCACAAACCCATCTTGGGTTTGATGGTTTTAATGAGTCAAAGGACTGTCAAATTTAAACTAGTGTATTGATGACATCATTACTAGCATGTCTTTTGTTGGTAGGGCCATACCACATTTTTAATCCGTGATTTTCCATTGTTCAACTAGGCTTGATATGGGTTGGTTTTTCCTTTAGCTATGGTGAAGTAGGATTTTACCACATGACATCATCCTACTTACTTGAGGCTTTGTTGGGTTTAGAGATTATATGGACCACCCTAGGGTAGAAGGTCAACAAGATGGTTCCATGTAGTAGTATACTATTGACCCATTTACCTATAGTCACTTAATCTATATGGAGTTACCTGGGGTAATGGGTCATTGAAATTTTATAAATTGGTAACATCCTAGTAATCTAATCACCTAGATGATTTTACTGAGTTGTAGGCTCCAAGGTAAATCTTTGGAATTTATTAAGTCATATGAAGTAGAATAAATATTCCATGTGGATCCAATAAACTTTGTGATAAATTGATTAATTCTAGAGAAGTATAAATTTAACACATGGATATGGGCAAATTCTATAGAGTTGACTAAGTCTTTGAAGAGGTAGAAAAGTGCCACGTAGCTCTGGGAGAAATTATTAAAAATTGAATAAGTGTCAAAACATTTTTCAAATAATTTAGGTCTATTAGGAGCCATGAAAGGGTGTTGTCTATCATAAAAAATGCTCAGGGCACCTACAAGCAAGATAAATAAAGGTCCAATCAGCAACTTTCAATTTATAAAAATAAACAACTAAATTTTTGAAAACAAATGGCTAAGGCAAAAGCTAAAAAATGACTAAGGAAAAAATCTGAATGAAAGTATGAAACTTAGCACAAAAAGGAAACCTAAATTCATCAAATTTAATTTAATTTAATCTATTTTATAGAAAAGTGACTAAGTAAAAGAATAAATCTGTATAAACACCTAATTAATCAGTTTAAAATTAAAGTAGAAATAGACTAATTTACTCAAGTGAAACTCTAAAATAGTTAGATAATTTCTATAAATACAAGGTAAATTGGTTTGAAAACTTAGCTATAAAATGTGTTTCAAAACACAAAGCATGAAAATAGACCAAGACTTGATAGAATCATGCAAACTCAAACTTTTTAATTAATGCAGTCCTAGATTTGATTTTTATGCCAAGTGTTTATGATGCAAATTTATTATTATTCAAGCTTGGATAAAATAATGAAGTACATTCAAATTTTAAATGTTCACATATATAAAATAGAATCCCAATATATCAGATCAAATAAACAAAACCACCAAACTCTTCTAATACATAAGACCAAACTCTAGAGCAAAAATAGGGTCCCTATTTTTAGTATAAAAATGGGGCATGTTGTGAAATAAATAATAAATGGTGACTCATTAGAAATACTCTTGATTATTTAAAGAATCTACAATATTTGATTTCATAATAATAAAAAAACATTAGCTATAAGTAACCACCTAGAATAAACCCAAATTAAAAGATATTAAAGTCTACTTTAACTTGTGACATATTAATCTACAATCCTACTAAAACCATCTATCTATGTGATCACATAATTAATTCATTTTCTTTGCATTCAAATGTAGTATTTTAGATTTTCATAAGGTCATAACTACTGAAGGAAATAATATTTTACACTTTATCTTGGGGGGGAGGGGTGGGGTGGGGGAGGGGCGGAAGTGGCATGGCCATTGCTCTGCTACCATTTAGTCATCTATAACCTTGAAAAATATACCTTTGGTCCCTTTCAAAGGCCATTTTACATTTTCATCCATTGAGGATTGGGGAGCAAGCCACGCGTATAAGTAAATTAACAATTTTATGACAACTCAAGACAAATCAAGATTGAAGCAATGATATATTTTCTCTAGTTATTTCATTAAGTGTATTAGATTGTTTTGAACAAGACAATTACTTTTATAAATTCATAAGATCTGTTATGAATCATTGACCTTTAAAATTTAGGAAGTGAATAAAATAATCATATTAGTTCATGTAATATTTTCAAATAAAATTATAATTAAGCTCTTTGAGTGCCATTTATGCTACCTATGAAACAACCTTTCATTCCATTTATTTTATTAATAAGGGAAACATAAGGGAAAAGAGTTGGGACATACCCAAAAATTAAAATAGGAAATAAATAAAAGCAAACCTACACTAAAAATAAGGCACATGAAGGAAAAGTAGGAAGCAAAGTAAGAAAAGAAAAGAAGTTATTTACAAAGGTTATTTTTAGCCCTCCCTTTATTTATAATATTCCACCCTATTCAAATATTTTTCCCACCATCCTATAGTTTTTACATTTTACAACCAATTTCCTTCCAAATTCAACCCAATAATTAATCAACATGATCAAAATCTTTATCAATACTTACAACTATCAATCCTGTACACTTTTACTCTAAATTGGAAAATCTATATTTTCCATTTTCTGACATATATCATACCATTTTTGGGATATATCATTCATGCATCTACTCATGTGACCCCTGAGTCCTAAGCACCATCTAAGTGTGTTGTCTATGAATGAGAAATATTCTTTTTTCTAATATATTCTCTAGTTTTTAACTAGGTTCAAATCTTTTTACATATTTTCCATCTTACAAGTATGATATCAATTTTTAAACTTTAATCTATTGATTATTTTAATTATCACCACTTCCTCATTTTCCTTTCAATAATTTTGATTGTTCATTTTCTTTCCTACATGTAAAATTGAGGGGGCATAATCACATTCATTTTCATTAACCTAGGGAAATTTTTTCTTCTCAATCATCAATGCTTTAGTTTTTATATTATTCTTCAAAATGATATTGATTCACAACACATTTCAAAGAGGGGAAAATTTACAAATGTAAATTTCATCATTTAGTGTTGAAATTCACTTTGACATGCTAACTCTTCTTCTTTCCCAAATTTGAATTAAAACAAACATCATTCCCCTCTAAATTTTAAATAAATGAATAATTATTAATTAATAAATTATTTAAACCTTTTCTCTAAATTTAATTAATAAATATGTATATTCCACCTCACCCAGACATCCTCCACATTTATCTCAACCATGTGTTAAATCATCCAACCACATTCTCAACTTTGTCAACCACCTTGTGAGTCATCCCTTAAGTTTTCAACTAGTTTGACCCTTTATTGATGACTCACTCAGCCAACTCCCCATTCTTCTCAACCTATTGAATTAGTCATCATCCTTATGGATGAGGACTAATTCTCCACCATTGATTATTTGAATATTTAGAAATATTTAAATAATCATTGACCATTCAATTTACCTCCTAAAAATTTATAAATAGATATGAAAGCCATCACTTTAAATCATATTCCCTTATGCTAAAAAAGTGATATCAAATTCATAAGTGAATCCAAGTTAGCAAAAGTCATTTATACACCAAACTTTAGACATTCCCCTTGCATTAGATAAGATTGAGAAACCACATCCACTACATTTGAGGATAAAATCACATATGATCATAATAGAGGAGGCCAGTAACACTTTAGTTTGGTAAGTGTGTGTTTTAGTTAGTTAGTTTCATTTGTAACTCTATCCTTAGGTTGATTGAGTCTATATTAGATTTCATTTAAGTTTTATTTTTTTAGTTTAGTTGCATTTCTAGATTTTCTTCACACAATGGCATTTCACAACTTCCAAATCCAAATGATAATGATTATAATAGTACAAATTGATATGATTCTAGTGATACTAATTATACAAAATATGAATATGAAAATGCTATATAACCTACATAGTTTCATGACACTATTCATTTTCAAGATATCACCATTCCTTTGTTCAGTACATGATCTATTGATCATAAGACTCTTAAGGGAGTCATCAATTAGTATGTTTCTCTCTTTATCAGTTTATATATGCAAAAAATAAAAATAAAAGTAAAATAATCCATAAAATAACAAAATCAATACCTATGCATACTCATATATAATTTATCATACATCAATTTAGTTGTGTATAGTATTCTATATATGTTTTAGATAGTTTTATATCATACATGCTTGACCAATGTACATGAGTGATTACAAATTATATAGAATATTAGTCCCACATTTAGTTATAAGTACTTTAACTATCACACACTTAGAAATTACATTTAGATAGGAGTGTTGTGGAGGATAGGAACACACGAATTTAATGTCCCTCCCCCATTATTGTCCTAATGAACTCAAACTACTCACTTCTAGATTATACATAGGATTTCCAAAACATGTACATTCATTAATTTATTCATTGGGGGCATAGTATACATAGGTTTTATCCTTATTTTCCCAAATTATATTACTCATAGATTAGATATTTTTATCACATTGCATCTTTCAATATTGCTCACTCACTAACATTGTGATATACTACTATCTATCTCAGTTAATATACTTAGGTTATAACTTAACTTTTATTGATCAAGTCACTTTATCATGCATGATTTTTATATTATTTTTCCTAGATTCATATATTGTATGCATTATTTAGTTGATTTGAGGATATTTTAATATGTCATTTACAATTGGCTCTAAGCCTTCATATCTTTTATTATATGCTTGTGAGGACATTTAGACATGTCCTTGTGTGTGCCTTTTATTGGTGCATGTGGATATTTGAACATGTCCTTCTATGTGGCTCGAAGTCTCCCTATTTGCCTCTATGTGTGTGATGGCATTTGAATATGTCCTTATATGTGCTTTCTATTTGAATGAGTGACATTTGAACATATCTTTTGTATGTGGCCACTTGGCTTTATATTGTGTGTTTTGTGTGGTGTTCATGTACTCTTTGATTGTTTATGTCTTGGCCATGACATCTTGATTACTTTTTTGCTTAAATTTAGATGTTATGATGGATGTCATGCATCCACCTAACCCTTTTTAATGCCCTACTAAATATCATGCATTCCTCCCTAATTAGTTATAACCATTGATATTTACTCAGTTGATCAATTTTTATGTGCTTCATTATCAGATCTATCTAGACACACTTACTATGAATGCTTATTTCCACATGCATCCTACATTATTATTATTCTTTCCATGATCTTTCCATGTTATCAATATTACTTAGATTTACATTTGTTTATATCAAAAAAATATACTGCATAACCTCTTTTGAGTTAAGTTATTTTGCATCCTCAATAACTCACCTCAAAAGATGGGGCACTCACAAATGTTTATCTTAGAGACTAGACTTCTCAGATTATTACACAAACAATATTTAACATTGTTTGTATAGTTCATATAGTTTTAGGCTAAAAAAATACATAAAAAGTCATTTTGGATAGGAGAACCACATTGGATAAGAAATCACTTCACTATTTTCCTCCCTAACATTGTTGTCCAAATGCCTAAAACTAGGCATTTATAGAATTTCTTAGAACCTTAGTTTATTTATAATGGTATTCAGTAATTTGAAAGTCTCAGTTTTCAAAATTAATCAATTTTTTAATATATTTGGTCAAATTTGAGGAAATCATGTGTGGCATGTTGTTCTAAGTTAGCACAGAAGTTTACTTAAAATCATAATTATTTTACTCATTCTTAGAATTTACATGCACTAGATATTAGATGGGGTCATGTGCATGATACATTATTTCCTCATTACTTAGATTATTACACTAGTCTTGTAGATGGAATGGAAAATTCATGTCATTGTCTATGTTGTATACACCAGACCCATATTATACTTAGTGTTTGCATTAAATTTTCACCAATTTTTCCCTATTTTTTCACCATAATTGAACCTTACTCAATATATAGTGGTTGGTTCACTATTTGCACTATTTTTTACACCAAAAATGTCTATTAGGATTTATATAGGATTCCAAATTTGCTTTATTACTCTATGTATACAATGATGGAGTGAATCACACCTTGAGATCTTAAGCATGCTAACCCATTAAGGAGGAATGGGGCATGAAAATTACAATCCAAGCTATTCAACATCAATAAATACTCCAAAGGTACAACCCACTACAGTCATCGATTTTTACACATAAAAAACACAATAGTTGGTGTACCCAATTAGATGTATTAATTCCTTGTCACACTCTAGTTTATTATCTTTCACTTTTAAAAATTCATCTTATGTAAATATTAATATGACATATGTTTCATTGTATTCTATTTCATGGAGCATAGTTCAACATTGTGGCCTACATCCAGAATTCCTTTTCACATGTAAGTTCAGGTACACACTCTTTTTCTTTTAACTCTAGTATTTTTATTTTTATAAATTAATAGATAAAATGGGGGGAAATTCAGACACATAAATTAACATTTAAGATAAAATCATGCACTTGTGACCACTCTCTTACACACTTATCTCTAAACCTATCTTAGGGCTCTTTTATCATTTTAAACCACCTTTCACACTCTTATAAGTTGATAAACAACCTTTGAATGTACTCATACTTAGTATTATGAACCTTATAAATATTTTATGCCTTAAATAACACTAAATTTGAGTAAATAAGCCATTATACAAGATTTTCCTAGGGGACTATAGCACATTGCTCTAGTGTCCTTGCCCCCTCTCATGTCTTCCTACCAAATAACAACTAATTTTCAAAATCAAAAGCTATAGGAAGGTCAGCCTAGGTCCCTAATAAACCCCATTTGAATTAATTTAATATATTTGACTATATAAAACTTTTAAAACAATTTTTCACATAAGAGTCTTCCACATCAAAAAACACCAGAATCATAATTGCACATTGAAAGCAAAGCACCTATTTCTCTTGATTTTGATTACATACGATCCTAGTATCCCAAAGATTAATTTTGAATTAATTTTTTAGGTAAAAATTCAAAAGTAAGGACCTTAATACAATTATCATTACACCAATATTTAGCATATTACACTAGTTATTCACACACCATCATAGCATGGGATAACTACATTAAGTTTGATCCCTCTTTGAAGTATTGGTATGTAGGTAGTTCTCAGCACATGGGGTGTTAAAGTCTCACAAAAATTTAATTGTTAAACCATTTTTACAATTATTTTCATTGGTATTCATGTGTCAAGGATCTAGGATTAAAAATAAAAATCAGTCATATAATGGTGTCTACAAGTGATCACAAGCTCATGTGCCAAATACAAGCTTTGCAAATGAAGATATAAATAACCCATATACCTTTATTTCCTCATTATAAGTGGATATAAGTTTGAAATATTAGATAGGATCACCACCCATATAGTGTCTTCTTCCTATCTTTGTTTTCTAGGTCCAAATCTAATTCTTGATTCTTAATTCTAGTCATCAAACCTCCATGCACAACAAGTTTCATTTTTTGATTCCTCCCACATATATAGTTTCTATCTAAGTCTTTATTTTATCATTAAAATTTTATATTTTTAGTAATTTTATATAATATAATAGTTATAAATTAGTGAATGATATTATTTTTATATTATTCTCTTGATTTTGAATAATAGTGTTGTCATTTAGGATCTTATTATTCCAAATCTGATAAAATACCTAATAACATGTATTATATAATTGTGTTATATTATAACAATTTAAGAGAATAAATTATATCTTAACTCCTTATATGATGTTTTATCCCATTATTTTTAAGGTTTTCATCAATTTTTGTTATGATTTTCCTAGAATTCTTATGAATTATGTTTATAGTTGAAATCTAGAGGGGCCACATTTTAGGGTAATGTAATAGATATGACACATGAGTATTAAAAGTTTAGATACATTTTGAGGACCCTTTAGAAAGAGGGATTTTTTTATAATGAGTTTCTATTCTTACGATACATATATACCTATCTTAGAGTTATTGAACATCTACTTTGACTATTTTTGAGTTCTTATCATGTACCATGTTGGGTAGTTGAGTACCTAGTATAGTTCATGTGTTTACTAAATAATGGTTCCTATAACATTATCTATCACCTTATACTAAGTATATTTGGTGATGGTTGGACCTATTTATTTATAATTAAAATTACTAAGGGCCACTTATGTTATATGTAGTGGGTGTTTTGTGAGCATGAGACACTTCTTACCTAAGAAAGTGTATAAGTGTTGATGGTTTTTATGACTTGAGAACACCAATTATAAGGGAGAGGATCCACGAATACCCATCATATATTAGTAACACCCTTGAATGATGGAAATATTACTTATTTTAAAGTATTTTAATATCTTAAGTTAATGGTTTCATATGTGTTAGGATTTTTTTTATAGATGGAAATTTTATATGTTCCCCTTGGCATTTAAAAATATTTTTGGTTATAGTTTACACATATCTTGCATCATTATGAGTTGATAATATTGCACCATAAAGTGACATCATATAGATTCCATTGAGTGGATGATATATTATATGATGTTAAGTTATTGTTCTTTTTTATTAGAGTCATGTTTCATTAGTGATGATTCACCTACATTCCTTGGCCTTCATAAGATGGTGTCATCTACTTCATGTTGGATAGATAAATTTTATATACGTAATGGCTTGATGCCTCCATGTGGTTTAACCCTTTATCCTATTTAGGGAAACATATTGTGAGCCTTGTCAATTACATGTTTGTAAGTGTGTAACGGTATTGACAACTTAGAGTTTTGATGAATACTTAATACCACATGAGGGTATTAAAAAGTTATGTTTCTTGTTTTTTGATATTTATCTCCCTACTCCCAACTTATTTCCTTCTAGAGCCACACTATTTAGAATTATTGTATCTAAATTTTTGAAATTTTACCATTTGATGTGGTGTATTTTGAAATTATTTTGATTTTGGATTGGGACCTTTAAACTAATTGGAATCATATTTTTATGCTTTTCCTTGCTATGTATTCCAAACCTTTTTAACCATTTATTATTTCAAAACTTTATTGAATGTTGGAGCTCTTTCTATTATTTTTCTATTTTTAGTTTTGGATTAAATTATGATATCTAGCCTTTTTCACCTTAATTATTATTTGGATTATATTGGTTTTCTTAATGTTTCATTTATTATCCTTTGTGGATTAATCTGGGATTCTTAGTTTATTTGACTTTACTCCTTGATCGGATTGGTAAATTATTAAAGTGTGTTGTTTTTATGAGCCATTTTATGTACCTTTCACCTTGTGCAAATGTAGGAGTAGTAGGTGAGATGTATCTTCACATTAGTGTATGAGATAATATTATAACTTATTTCATAACTTCTTGAGCAAGTTGGGAGACATTGTCTCACTTTTTCCTTCTAGATAGGTTGTAGGGATGATGTAAATCTTATCCTTGTGTGTATGTTTATATTAACATATATTTCCTCCTCACTCTAAGAGTTATAAATATGGGTTTACACCTTGAAGTGTTGTGCGATTTGGGTTTGGAAATCAAGACAAATTTAAAAATTCATCTTAGTGGTTTATGTGATTAGGATTTGGGCATTAAGACAAACATGCCATTATTTCTCCCAATGGTTTGTGTAATTAGGGTTTGGGTGAAAAGATGAATTCTAAATTCCTTCTAATTGTTTGTGTGATTGGGGTTTGTGTATTAGGAAGATCATCCAAAGTAATCATAATGGATTGAGATATTAGGGTCATGCATCAATAATAACATCCAAAGACCTCATAATAGTATCCTTGATTAGGTTTTGGCATCGAGATTGTGTCCAAAGTCCTCCCAATGGATTAAGGAAATAGGGTTTTATAAAAGGTGATATAATAATCCCAAGTCCTCCTATTGTAACTAAGTGAAGGGTTGTGAAAAAAGGATTGACAAGTCCTCCTATGACTTTATTTATTAGAAACCATTATTATTATTCATCTGATGGGTTAAGGAACCCTTATATTTATATGAAGTCACGTGGATAAAGTTGTGGGTTCCATGTACTTGAAGTGGTTAATCTTAATTTTTGGCATATAAGGAATGGAAAAAGAATGAAATTAAAAATTTTAGACCCCTAAGATAAAATAAACTTAAATAAAATACAATAAAATGAATCTTTACCTTATAATTTAACATGAAACTTTGGACATTATAATTCATGCTCTATATAATAAGTAACAATTGATTGGAACTAAATACAGTTTAATTATATGTTCTCATAACTTGGAAACCAAATATAAATAAACACTTATAATTATTCCTTGAAGTGTGGCTCACCCTATGGTGGATTTGACTTATATTTTTCCATGGAGATTTTAGTGTATTTTATTTCACTCTATGATCTATTAGTAGAGATTTGATATCATTTACTTATAAAGAGGTTGTTGAGATAAGTAAGAAATATTCATCTAGTTTTTTTATAACATCCTTAAAATGAGACTTTTGACATTTAATGACTTCCACAAGGAAGTATAAATAAGGGGAGGGGGATGTGAGGCCCCATATTTCATAGTCATGATTTTATTAGACCTTTTCTTTACTATACACATCCTATTGTGACATGTTCCTTGTGTTATTTGAGACACGAGATGTTAGTTATTACACTATGACTGAGACAATAGTTTATGTTATTGATGTGGTTATTTTTATTGCATGAATTTGATTTAGATGCTGGTGATAAATGATTTTAACTATTTATTGAGATGCACATTATAGTGACATACTAGTAGAGCTAGTGCTTCTTTAGCATGTGATTGATTATATGTATTCTTGGATTACTAACATGTGAATGTTACCCCATAATTATTATGGAGATGATATTATTATTGTAATGTTTATATGTTTACAATGTGTGTTTATACATGTTACTTGATATTGTTTCAAGTTTAGTTGCTTTGACTATCCTATGATAGAGTAATTTTATGTGAGTAATGATGTGTAGGATTATAGGTGGCAAAGCGAGGTATCTTAGACTATATTTATCATGTATTATACCATTAATTTGATGTGTTTTATCTTTTTTTGACACCAAATTCTTATTTTTTGTTAATCTTCTCTAGTCACTTGTCTTATTTTTTAGAAATTCTACATTAAATAACACTATTCATTCCCTCTTTACCCATACCTTAAATATTTTTTAAACTCTCTAGAATTTTATGAGGTATAAAGGGAGACCAAATGATGTCACCACTTGAAAAAATCGAATTGAATTGAAAATATAACTCTAGAGGATCATATAAAGTGATTTTATGTTTAATTTAGAGCCATTTGACCAATAAAAATGTATAGGAGTCTTTCTATGAGCCTAAAAATACTTTTAATACATCCCATGTGTCCATTTATGGCATGAGTAAGTGAGATAATTTATTAATTTGTGAATTTATTATTTTCATACATGGGTTTGTAGGGGTAGTTAATGCATAGAAGACAGAGATAAATGCTTGGAAAGGGACAAGTGTCACATTCACATTGGCCAATGATTAAGATATATATCTATAACTAAGTAGGAAGACACTCTTTTACAAAAAAAATCATTATTACTTTCATTTTGAAGATATGAACTTAAGCTTGAGTAGGAGAAATAAGCATGGAGTAGAGAAGGATTACTTGTATCAAGGAACTTTTAAGAGGAATTATTGCTTAGGAACAAGTGGATGAACTAAGTATGATTCCTCAAGAAAGTATTTTATCCTTTATTTATAAAAAATTCTCCTTTCATTCTTTTTTGTAGTTTTCAAAGTGTTTCATAGCCATTTAGCTTGCCCTGATTTATTAATTGTTTGTCATGGTTAAACCTATGGCCTCCATGTTTTTTATCCCTTTTATAGTTTAGAGGTGAAAAATCCCTCATATTTTACTTATTTTTTGACTAGCATTTTATTCATGTAAAATTATAAAGTTATGTTTGCTAAATAGGCTTAGCTTTTATGTTTTATGCATACCTTCATTTGTTAGGGTTTTGGCACGATAACTATATTCCAAAGTCATTATATATGGATCTATTACATGGGGTTTGGACAATAAGAGAAATAACATTTTACAAAGTCCTCCCCTAACAAGGGAAAAGTGTTTAGGCAAGGGGAGGCATTCAAAATTATTCCTTCTCCTATCCATTTGAGTGGAGAGAAGAAATACTCATCCACAATGAGTGATTCATGAGCCTTGTTTAATATCATAACCTATTATGGCAACCATGTGTTATAAAATACTTGAGATTTATATTTTTAAATGGATCTTATGTTCTTGGTTAGGTGTTACTTTGAATATTTATTATAGATAAGAATGATATGTCAAGCCTTGTAAACATGCTTACCACTTCTCCCTTGCCCACACATCACCTTACCTTAGACTTGAATGGTGATCTACATTATCAAAGTTATGATTCCTTGGCATGGAAGTGCATATGGATCTCACTTAATGATTGAAATAGGATTGGATGAAAGCCCCTCTTTATCTTGGACTCATGGTTACACTTGGAGCTTGCATGGAGTATTTTTTTAATTTTATGACTTAAAAATGTAAATAATGAGAAATAGATTATTAGCTGGTTTTTAAGCCATTTTTGTAATATTATATTGTTATACATATGCAAAAAAAATAAATAAATATGATGAACGAATAGGAGCTTTAATGAATTATTTTAGTGTTTAATGTTAGTTGAAATAAAGATGAGTAAATGTAATGAAACACTATTTTATGTTTTGAATCATATTTTGATAATTGTTTGAATAATATCATTCTCTATATTTTATTATAGTTTATCAAAAATAAAATTTATAAGTTGCTTCATATTTATCATTTGAGTGGTTTTCATTAAACCTAAAAAGGGATAGTTAATTAAATTATTAATATATATTTAAATTTTCCAATTTATCCCAATTTTAATTTCAATGTAAACAAAGTTTAATCAAGATTATACTTATAATGTATGTTACATTTTTTAGACATACACTTAATTTCTATGAATTTTTAAAGAACAACTACATTTCTGGCCTAGTTACCTTTATAATTTGTTGAACATTCATATAATTTTTGTGCACACAACATGATGTAAAATTGATACCAAAATAATTTTTTTAATAAACTAGACAATATTCATGACCCAACATAGCTTATTTTAGAACTTTTTGGTCTATGGTCTATCGTAGTGAATTTTTGAAAGTCAAGTGTCTCTAGGGTAATTCCTTATTTGACAAGCCCAATGGAAGGGCGCCTAACCCTAGTTTATAGGGATCTTATCTATTAGGCTAGTGTTAAACTATTTGAATATCTAACAATGGTATGGAGGATTATGGTATGGAGGATAATGGTATGGAGGATGATTTATAGGGATCTTATCCTCTAGTAACTAACCACTAAGGTTTAAGGCTTCAGTGATTCTATGTGAGGACCACTAACATAGCCTTGTAGTTTGAGGAGACAACTTGGTTGTCTCCTCACTGCCATTAGTTTTGGCACGGAGTTTAACTATATCTACCACCATGGTTTTAAATAAATTTTAATTTATTTTTATCTAATAAATATTTTTTTTTAAAATATTAACCTTATAAATCTTTGTGAACACATATCAAATTTAAAACTATAACTTTTTACCTAAATTTGGACTCATTTTATTCAATTATTTATGGTAACCTAGAGACCTAGAGGTAGGATAATCCATAATGGACTCCCGCTCAATTTTTTTCCCTATTCCATATGAAATTTTTCTAAGGACCTAAAACTTCATGTTTTTTAAGATATGAACCTTTTGTTTAAGAGAGGTCCTTTTTTACCTTCTTGACATTTTAGGGCTTCTAGAAGCCTTGGGATGGGTTTCCCCAAAAGAGAACCTATATTAACTTTGTCTCCTCTACTGCATGAGCCAAAAATAGAAGTATCAAACTAGAAATTAAGACCTTAATAACCATTAATATTTGTGGTGGTGCTTGAAGGTCCTAGATACCTTTTTGAAGACTATGAGAGACTGAGACCTCCCAATATCTTTTTGAGAATATGGGTAGATGAAAAGCCAACCCAAACATGAATGTATTGAAATATAATTAAAAAACAAAAAAATAGAAAAATACCAAAATCTTGGATATTCCATTAATGGTAGTCATTAAGGTTGAGGAAGGAGAAGATGGATTACTATGGACAAGTCATCATTCTAAACCTCTAAACTCTTTTCCATAATTTGAATTTGAATCAAAACGACTAATTTGAAACATTTATTACCCTCTATAAGGATTTATAAGGTTTCCTCTCCTTTTATTAAATCTAATAGATGAGTTAAAAAGGATCCAACATTTGAGATGTAGTGTTCCCTTCATAGGGAGCTAAACAAGGACACTTTAGATGCCTTTTGAGGTCATATGAAGAGTATATATCCTCATTTCCAAGATATTTTATAAAAAGGTAAGTAAAATTGAAATTATATTTAATAATGACTTTAGGGGTGAATCGAACCCTATGATTAGCTACAATCACTTAGAATCCTCCTTAAACCTTGTTGAGAGTTTGGATAAATAGTTCAAGTTAGTGGTTGTTTGAACCCACCTCATATTATTTGAGTGTTCATTGTTGATCTTAGGGTAGTGGGGGATACTTTTTCACTTAGATATTTATAGGATTTTTTGAGATCCTATAGGATGATTATAACAAGTGGGGCCTTCATGGTTTCATAGCAACTATGCATCCACTTGTACATTTACACTCATTTTATTTAGACATGTGAGTTTTCTCTAATGTTTTTTGAATCTCATGCCTGAATATGGTTAACCATTGGGCATTGAAGTTGTGTAGAATGTGCCTTATACATTATCTAAAAAAATTGTCTTGTTATTGTGTGGTTTCAATCATGTGATCTGTCGGGCATGAAACTTATATCCAAAATAATTTCTCATTATGTTTTTTATGCATCATTATCCATATGTGTATCCCTCTCTATGGCTAAGGTCTCATGTGCCATATCCACCTTATAACATGTAAAACTCTCTCATCTTATTGTAAATATAGTTTTAGAATTGGAAACAACCTACTTTCATCATTGTATCTCTTGTTAAATAACTCCTACTAGCTTAAACCAACTATTATTATTTATAATGGATGGTGATATACGATCCAACATAGCCATCGTATTTATCTCATATAACATTGTATGAAGGATCCCATAGTTAGTAGCCTCAACCATAGTTCCCTATTATATATTATTAGCCATGACATTTACAAAATTATGCCAAATCATCATCAAATCGAATCAAGTATCCCTAATCACATACACATGACATAGATGGTGGTGTAAATACCCTACCAAACATTGACACTCCCTATAGATGATAGTATATGTCGATATTGTTTAAATAGTGTGGCCTTATCCAACTCAAATGGAGGCATATTCCTAATTTATATCATTATCACATGGTCTCACCATTGATCACATAGTCTCTATTGTAGTCCATCAAATCTGAGTGCTAGCTAAGTAATTTATCTTTGGTATTTGTCACTTTTAACATCTTTTCATAAATAGTAATTTCAAAATCAATATTTTTTGATTTAGTTCATATATTATACATTTTTATTTTACTTAGCAATTTGTTATAATTGAATTAACTCTTGTTTAATTCCTTAATTTTTATAAAAAAAATGTACACATGTTGCCTTTACTATATTCAATTAGTATCAATAGTCACTATTGATTTGATTTGGTAAAACTCAACCCTTTCCTATAAAATAATTATTTTAAAAATCAAAGCTCACTTTAGGGTTGACCAATTTTGCTAGCATGTTGGTGGCATGTGATATTACCCAATTGGATTCATATCAAAAGGGACTTGGCACGTATATGAAACATATCTACAAACTATTGCACATGGATAAAATATTCCTTATTATTCACATATTGAAAAATTATCACTAGAAGCAATCATAAGCCAAGTTTTAAACACACTAAATCCAAGTCAAATCAAACATTTTCAACTATCAAACCCAAATCATTAGTTATATATATATATATATATATATATATATAGTGAAGGAACATAATTACAAAACAAAAATAGATGGGATAACCACATGTGTCTTTATTTCCTTAATTATTGTATCATATACATAGGTAGTGATAAATTATGAAATGGTTGTGATTATGGTTAACTCTTCCCTTTACACTTTCCTAGTTTTCTAGGTTTCTATCCCTAGAAAACACACTTAGTGTTTCAAGGGAAATATGAATGATTTATAGAGTTTATGGATCATTAGAGTTTAGGATTACATCTACAGAGTATTATGTAGGTCGTAAAAGGTGATTATATATCCATGGTCCTAAATTTATACATAGGTTAGTACTGACCAGCACTTATCATTATCAACCAACGATACTAACCCAAATCTATAGAATTGACCCTACACAGATATAACATTAGTTTTAAAACCAAATAGATCACATGTTTAATTTAAATTAAATTAAATTTATATAATACAATCATAGTCATAAATTCACTCATAAAATCTATGTAATCATCCCTTTATTATACTTATTTTATTTAATATATACCACTTGTTGAATCATTACAATTGGTTTCACTATTTTGCATTCATATGTATTCTTTAATGTCATATATTAATATTTGAATTATTATTAATTCTTATATCCTATTAAGGTTATTAATGATCTCATTAATCCAAATTAGGATAAACAAGTACATAGATAATCAGGTATGAAACAAATTGTATTAGCTACACTGATACAAAAAGAATATATGGAAGGATACATTACTAAACATACAAATATAAAAAGAGACTCATAGGAGGTCAAACTAATAATAACGAATGTATGAATGAATATTATGAAAACATATATCAAAATGTACTATTATCTAACCCCACTCCTTTCTTAAAGCACTTCATAAGACATGCACATAGGGATGTTGATTCATTGATGAAATTGATAAGATAAATTGTCATTAATGTCATAAAAAATGAAATTAGGTGTATATAGATTCCCCACATGAATATCATCATGTGTCATAATAGTGTAACACATGATGATGATTTGGGAAATATATATAGCAACACAAAAGTATATTATAGGAAATGATGTAATAAATACAAGTAAGAATAGAAGTATATAAATACATACCTTTACATACCTTTCAAACTTAAAAAATGACATGGCATATGATGTAGTTGATGGAAGGTGCCAATATCTGTTAACACCATAGATTTATTTACCTTTCCAAGATCATAACTATTATTTTGGTTAATAAAAATTAGCTACATAAACAAATGTAGGATAAAAATATTAAATATAAATGTAATTATCAAGAAAATTTTAAATTTGAATTGGTGGCGTAAATAGGCTAAAAGGTGAGACCTAGAGCTCTAGACAACCATTTTTGAGGTGATGAGAGATGATGGCAAGGAGACAATGAGTTGAAGGTGTATGAAGTCTCTATGGAGGTTACATAAAGTTCATGTATGTAGGTGATGTATTTAATATTGGGTTGGGTAAATAGGGTAGATTTAGGAACTCTATGTGCTATGACCAATATGTCTAGAAATATTTACCATTAAAACATCAAAATGTAAATAAAATTTTGAAAGTTGATGGATAGGAAATAAAATGTCAAAATTTAGGTCATAGATATTTATTAGGGATGAGGGAAGAAATCATTTCCACAAGTAAATTGTTCTGATTAGGCTGATGCAATTATGTGGTGGGAAATCATAAACTTGGTTTATATAATGTAGGAAGGCCAATACAGTTATGATGTAAAAATTTGTTGTATTGGTCAATACCATAATAGGTGGTCATTATAGTGAAAATTATAATAAAATAGCTAAAATATTACAAATATGGTTGATGTATTAGAAAAATAATTGTACCATTGATACCATATAACTATGGCTAGTAAAATAGAAAACATAATAATTGGGTGATACAATACTTATCTAGTCAGTGTAGTATTAAAAGAACTATATGGCCAATATAGTAGGATGAGAACTACATGGCCAATATAGTATAAACTAAAAATTACTGATGCATTAGATTAAAACTAAGATGGACTATACATTATAATATAATGAACATTTTTAGTTACATTTCTATTTTAAGGCATATTTTAATTTGATTTTAGATTTTTTGCTCAAATGCTAATTAAAGATTATTATTTGAAAAAATTTATAGGCAATCAAACTATGGAGGATAGTGGACATGATTTGGTTGGACTATTTTTTAGTTAAGATATTAGACATGGAAATAGTATGTTTGATCAATTTGGGGTTTGGAGAGATCATGGAGATCCATTGGGTACATCAGAGCACATAGCTAGTAGCCATGTTCCTAAGGCATTGGGAGAGGATCACATACACATTTAGGTAGGAAAGGATGGAGATATTATGGAGTTATCCTTCACCTTATATGATATAAATACTATTGTGGTTTCTTAGGCACACCCATTATATGTGATGCATTGGAGCCCATTGTGAAGTGTCAAAAGATATCCCAATGAACCACAAAGTTTGATAGGTATAATCAACCCAAGTTATCCATGAGACTATTTAATGTATATGTGTTAGGAATTTTTGACATATATAAGGCCATCATTTTCTTGGTGACTATACATTTATTATGTCATAAGTTAGATGGGATAGTATCACTTGATATTATTGCCTTATGCTTGTTTATAATGGAGTAGGGCATGATGTATGGCAAAGGAGTTGTCATATGGGTTAAATTTGTACATGATTTATATGAAATAAAAGGTAGGGGATACATGTTGATGGGTCTCATCACCATCTTTTCATGCTATATTTGTGAGTTATTATCCATGTATTAGATAATATAAATGTTTCATCAGAATGATGATCACCTATCTTGAGTTACAAGGTAGGAGTATGAATATAATGTGTGAAATATCCCTACATTTTCATCATTAAATAACATGAGGTGGGATGATATTATATGGATGCCATATCAAGGGATGGTGTATTCATAGTACACATGGCCATCCATAATATAATTGATGGGATATCAGTGGTTATGATTTACTATACATTATGGTCCATGCCTTACTCATGTGCTCAAGTCTCAAGTTAGTT
>JARHVA010003065.1:1620000-1762500 GCA_037957365.1 Torreya grandis
GAATTTTCAAAGAGATCAGAAGGAATGTGGTAGTGAAACATATCAAAACTATGGTAAATTAAATAGAGATTGACCAATGGTGTTTAATCTCCTAAATCATGATCAACAAAGAGAGAAGAGTTGACAATTCAATAATCCCAAGTCCAATGAGAGGTTGTTATATGGTAAAATGATGTTAAATAATGATGTGTGTTCATAGTAAGTGCAAAATGTCCACAGAGCTACCATGTGGTGCACTTTCTATAAGATCAAATGAATATCCATGATCTATGATAAGTCAAAGATAAAGGAATCATTTGAAGATCAATGGAGCATGTTTAATCAAGGTTAAAGATTACATGAAAAGGTGACATGTGTTCTAAAATAATAATTGGTCATATTTAAAAATTAATGAACAATTTAACATGGTGGAGCCACATAAGCAAGATAAGTCAGTTCAAAATATCTTGTGAACCCACAAACATATAATCTATAAATAAGCAATCTGAGCAAAATTTATGGCAAAAAGATCATAAGTTCAAACTTAATTTCCTCCATTAAAGCTTTACACAAACCTTCAAGAAATACCTAAGTGTACAAAATCCCTACTATGTACCTATTGTCATTGTAATCAATCCAAGGAGAATTAAATTATCAACACTAAGATAATTCATTTAAGAACAAAATAATATTTTATTAATGAGAAATTTGATAAAATTCATAGCAATGATAGCTTGAAAGAGTGTTTTAAAGGAAGATGTGGACTTGTACTTAATGATAGATGATGAAGGTCATATTTTCAAATATACCAATTTTGATGCTTCTACCTTGAACACATGATATATTAACTTATTGAAATTGTTATGGATGATAAAAAATCAACCAACAATCACCTAGGAAAAGGAGAGGGACCTCTTAACCAAGAGACTATATGATGATATAGTTGTAATTCAAATCACCAACCTTAATTATGTAGTAACAAAGTTTGAGATACTCTATTTTATTGACATTCTTGTTCCCATTTTCAACGAAACTAAGATAGATAATAGAATGGTATTTAATGAAATCAATCATAGGAAAGTTACTTATATATTTACTATAGCATTTGAGTCATATTAAAAACTACCCAAACCCCAAATTGACCTAACATCAATCAATTCTTACACCAAAGAGAATAATTTGATAGACACTCTTGCCATATAGATAGATTTTGGAAATTAGGTCTTTTCATACTTTAATAAAAACATTCCTATTAGCCAATTCAGACATATGGTCATAATGATAATAACTATGTTAAACAAGTTGTGTGGGTATGAAACCACATCTTATGTAGATCTAGTATGGGTACCATATTCTATTTTATGGTTGAAAAGGTAATTTACCCCCTGTAGGTGAAATAATAAGCATCTCATTGAGTAGGTAGATCTTTTAAATTAGGCACAAAAGTAAAACCCATGTTTTCATGATGTTGTATCTCCTAGATGATTTATTTACAACTATAAAAATCCCAAACTAAAGGGAATGGTCACCAAATGGAACACAAATAGTCTCATAATATTAATCCAAGCTCTATATCTACAAATATAGATATCACATTCAATTTATTATGGTTGAATCTACCTTGTGCTAAGTGAATCCATAACCAACACTACAATGCCAAGAATTATCCCACTGATCAAAAAATCTATTGAAGTTATGGGTGATATATGGCTATATCTAGACTACACTATTATAAGGTTTAATGGAACATAAATTTCTCCTTTTAGGATACCTATTCATGTTAAAGACAAGTTAGTTGATCAAGATATTACATACCAACTATTCCATGGAATTGATGGTCTATTCAAGACCAAAAGAAAATGAATCCTTCAAAACCTCTCCATAAGAACTGAAATACCATGTTCAGGTAGTGGGATAAGATTTAAGTTTCATCAAAATATGGATCATCCTTCAACCTAAAAATTTATGAGATCAAGCAATGGGATCCTCATGGGAAAGTTAAAGAACATTTGAAAAATAAAGAAATCTTGAATGTGACCTATGATCTTGAGCCTAGGGCACTTGAACCTATATACACCAAGGATTCATCTTACTTTGAAGTCACCAAAATATTGAAATAACATAACCTAGGGCCTAAGTCAAGACTAGAGAGAAATCATAAAATGGATGATATATGGCAATTGGGACCCAAAAAATATCATCTTATTAGTGGTGAATCTTCTAGACCTCCAACAGTCAATACACATGTAGAAATATAAAAACTAGAGGTAAGAAGACTAGATGATATTTCTTCTTCTTCATTAAAGGTAGATGGAAAAAAATTGTATCAATAATAAGTTCAAATGATATACCTTGACCCTAATGAGACTATTGAGGATGCACTAAAAATGTTATCTAGTGTTCATGAGTTAGATGATGAAGAATCCTAGGTTCAAGAAACAAAGGAAGAGAAAGGGAAAGAAGTGGCATTAGACATAGTTCCTATTAACACCCCTAAAAGAAAAGTTGAGCTAGCCATTATTTTCAAAACAAAGAGACCCAAAGTGACTTTCACTACTCTAAGTGAATTCAACTTATTTAGTGAAGAAAATTTGTTGTATGGTCCCCCCATTCTAGAATGGTTTTGTATGAACCTAGATTGCATAAAATGCTTATTATACCTCATCCTTAAGCTTTAATGAAAGCCATTAACATTCTTATGCATCAATAAATGAATCCCTTGACCATAAAACTATAGTAAGTGGAGACTAAAAGGCTAGCTATACTAGCTGACATAAAAAAATTCATCAAAAATGGAGATCCCATCCCATGGGTGACTCAATCCAAAGTTGGATTATAATTTGACACAAATAATACTATCTTGATAAGGGTAATTGAGAAAAATATTAGGGTAGGTGGTGAGGAGATCACCTATTAAAGGGTAGATCCACTAACTAATTGGACACAAAAGGAAGCAAACAAACTTGGGGAATATCTAATCTTTGAAGAGGATCCCTTAAAATTATCCCAAGAAAAGATAGAGTAGCTACAAGTAGTTATCAAGGGCATGAAATAAAAAAGGAACTTAGAAGAGTAGGCAACCTTGTTTATTCTAGAAGATATGATCAATATTTTTGAATATAATTTGTATGATATGTTCAAATCCTTGAAATTAATGAGGTTTAGGCAGGATGTAGTGAGCAACTAGGATACTATGGCCAAAAACCAAGTAGATCAGTGGTAGGGTTCATATAGTAAGGTGAAGGACTTGGTCAATATTTTTATAGAAGATTAAATCCTAAATTTAAAGATAGTTATCCTAGCCCACTTGAACATGTCTCTGATTGTATAAAAAAAAATATCAAGAGCCTGGAAGGACTCTTTGAGGATGGTAAATAATTAGAGACCATAATGAGGAATATATTAGGGAGAATGATCGTAGACACAACTAAACTCAACCCTATTGGTATAATCATTGATGAAAATTTCAAGCTTAGGGATACTCAAGTTATACAAAAAGAAAAGAATAAAATTCAAGGAGGAATAGGGGTTGACAATAGTAGGATCTTGGAAATGATCCTAAATGTAAAGGAAAAGATTGGTGAAGCCAAGATCATTAGAGAAGTGATAGATAGAGATGATAAGGACTTCAGAGACCTCTTATATCAATAATATGAGTTTTTTATGGAACCTATCAACAAAATCAAGTTGATTGATGGACACTATGACAAGGCAATAAGGATCCTGTAGGACAAATAGAAAGCTACAACCATAGTGGAGTCCTAAATCCAAATTAGTTGACTTAAGTATATTCTTTTGTAAATTGACATGTATAAAATTATAAAAAGAGAATGTTATATTTGTAAATGCATGTGAGACTTGTAAATCACATCACATATAGGTTATTCCATTAGGAGATGTCATAGTTCTAGAACATTATAGAAAGGACAACTATCTATGACACTTGTACAATTGTAATTTGACATGACTGATCGACATACCTCCTTATTCTATATAAGGGGTACTGTCAATTATAAAGAGGAGGACATTTTATTCAATAAAACGTTGTGAAAATTTGGATTAATCAATACAATTAGGGAATTATAAAAAATATTATCTCACTTTGTTTATGTGATTTCTATTATGGCTACTCTCTCACTTGTCTAGTCTAATTTTTAGATTTGAATGGTTCTTATAAATTATGGATGTGAACCTTAAATTTAGAGTTATAAATTTGTGATAATGCTAGATTGATTGAAGGATATTGTATTCACTTTGTTTCCTTTACTTGCAGATGTGTTTATGATGTTTGCTTACAAGAGTAAATCTTTAAGTTGAATCTAGTTCTTATTTGCATTATTTGTACCTTAGATGTTTACTTGATGTATGGTAGTATTTGAGATTTATATATTTCATGTTATATGGTGGTTTTAAGTACATGATTAGATGAAATTTGAAAATTTTAATTATGTATATAATGAAGGTTAATAATACATTTCTTCTCTGCCCTACCCTTCCTTTTAATAATTTTTTAACAATTCACCTTAGACTAGTTTTCATTGTAAATATTCATATTATATTATACTTTAGACTTAGTTATTTGAGCATAATTCACTTCACTTAGCTAGTATTAATTTCATTTTCATAATCTAGTTATAAGACCATGGTTAACCCCAACAACCAAACATTTTAAAATTTGTGAAATAGTTCACTTGTTCTGCCATTATTCTACCAAAGATATCAAGAATATTAGAACCTACAACTCATGCATTAGATTATTTGAATCTAGAAATGAGTTGTGTTTCTTAAACACTCTAAACCACCTATGAAAAAATTTTAGGCATCAATAGGAACCTATTCCACTAGTGATAGAAGGATGGCCTTTAGCTTAATATTTGTGAATTTATAGTGTCTTTCCTAGCTTTATTGAATTTTATTCAAATATCAATGAATTATTTATATATTTATGTTGTTATTAACTCAATTGTGTAAATATCATTGATGTTCATGGTTTTAGACCAATATTTGGGATAATTTAACTAAAGAGAGGTATTCTCTAAAGATTCATGGTAAATAATTGCAAAGGTAGATTAAGTCTTGTAAATCTTCCTTATTTGAAGTTAAAGACAACAAATTTGTCTAAATATTGATTGATTATTTGTAAATTTAGGTTTATTTTAACTTTAATGTGTAAATATCATTAATATTCTTAAGTTTAGATATATCTTTGATATTATTTAGTCAAATATAGTTGTCCTTTGAAGATATTTATATAAATTTGTTAAAATCTTGCTTAACTTAGGAATCTTAAACATGCAAATCTACTCATAGGTAAGAATTGGACTATTATTTACAAGAACTAAGATAAATACCATTTATATTTACAAAGATAAGGTTTATAAGTCATATTTTGAATAAGACTCAAGGTTTACAAGCTTAAACTACTAAGAATCAGGACTAGGTCATGGTTTGAATCAAGATTATCTCTCCTTTCATTAGAAGTCCATAGAAAAGCAATAATAGACAAAGGTAAGTGAAGGGTTTCTAGATATCAACATACTTCACCTATTAGTGGAGCTCTTGTATTCAATCCTTATCAAGGTATGGATTGGTTAGGTGGATCTTCTATCAATGTTCTTGGTCAAGTAAATGATCTACCTAGGAATATTGAGAAATATTTACCATCTTTAAGTCCTAATGGTGTTGTCACAATTGAAGAACATGTTAAAATTTTAAAAGATAATTTAAGGTTGTTAAATTTAGTTCATGAAGATGTTTCATGTATATTTTTTCTATTTACTTTCAAATATGTAGCATATGATTCATTTCTCAATCTTCTTAAGAATTATATCACCAGTTGGAATGATTTCAATATAATTTTCATTGATTAATTTGGTAAGTTCATCATTCCTTACATTATTTATCAATAATTCACCACTGTAAAGAGAGATTCAAATGAGACCATTATATCCTTTAACGCTATATTCGATAAGATGTTTAGTAGAACCATAGTTCCTTATAGACCTAATGAGGCCTTAGATTTAGAAATTTATGAGGATGCTTTAGACCCCATGACTTATCTATTTCTTAAAAGTTCTACTTGAGTTATAAACACATTAGCCTTGGCTTATGTTAAAGTTATCATAATCAATGATCAAATGCAATCGCAAGGTCAACTTATATATGTCATTCCTAATGTCAATCTTAGTTCCCTACATTAAATGCCATTCGTAATTCCAATTAAAATGTTCCTACCTTAAATCAAACACCATTGTTGAATCAATTACCCTTAAGTCATGCTCATCTTGGACAAAACTTTATTAAATAACATTGTAAATGGGTTTCATCCATAAGATCAAAGATCCTTGATTCCAAAAACTAGTAATAATAATCAAGTTCATAAATTATAAGCACCAAAGAATCATAATGAGTCCATACTTAAAATGGTTCAAAAGCTGAGTATTGAATTCCTTTAATTGTAGAAACAAGTGGGCAATACTAGAGAAAAATCCAATAGGAATTATGTTTATCAAAGGTTCAATAGACATAATAACTAATTTCATAATGGTAACTATGGTAATAATAATATAAATAATGAGTCATTATCAAGTAATAACAATCCTAAAATTAATATTCATGTTGTATCTATAATTGAGTATTGTAGGGTTCACAATACTTTAAAGCATGGTGAGTTAGATTGTATTAAATTTTGTAATTATTTTAAATTATTTCATGATGAAATAGATACATATGAAGGTGGACCTAATAGAGATAATGCTATAGGTACATCTAATTCTCCAAATTCATCCAAATCTACTAATACAACCCTGATGGTGGAGACATTTGATTTTTTTCCAAGAGGAAAATGAACTTGAGGAGACTCCATAATAGGTGCATACTTTATAGTAGTACCTAAAGAAGACTTATAATTTGAGGAATATGGAGAATAATCAACCTTTGACAACTTCAAATCCACAAAATAACTTTAACACACCTCTAGATCCTATAGCTGACAATAATCTAGAGCCTCCAAAGGGAAGTACCTCTAAACATAATGTTGATACATCTAGTTCTTCCATTAGGGGTAGATATAATATAGTTTAAGACATGAAAAATATTAAGGATAAGATCACTTCACATGAGCTAACTCAAATTACTGAGCAAAAAGACTTTTTACTTGAATCTCTATCTAAGAACCCTAGTAAGTCACCAAAGGCTTTAAATGCCAATGTTGTAATGTACAAGAATAAATCAGATGTTCCATTTTTCCTATTAATAGTCATAATTTTTGGTAAGAATTTTTATAATTATTTCCTAGATTCAAGATATTATAATAAAATCATGCCTAAAGGTATTTATAAACAACTTGGTTTAACCCCAATTAAACTTGATAGCGTTTTGACTCAATTAGATAAATCTAGGGTGAAAGTAATTGGAGAATTATTGAATGTTCATATGTAGTTTGCTTCTGAGCCAAGGATATAATAGTTTATATACATCTAAGTGGTGGATATTCTTGATGTTTATGGAATGCTACTTAGTAGAGATTGGACAAATTATTTGAATGGTTACATGTCTACTAATTATTCACATATATGGCTTCTATGAAAGGGAGTTCCAAATCATATTTGAATTGAAAGAGATCTTAAGATGAAACATATGATAACTAAGTATAATTTTGTAAATGAAAAGGTAAACATGGTCAATTATAAGTTATTATTTTACACTCTTGACACCTCTGAGGTATGTGACTCTAAAGATACTCATGCTATGCCTGGAATATGGAAATTATATTTTGATGGTGCTAGATAGAAATCTGGTTGTAGTGAAGGATTTGTTCTAATCAATCATCTTGGAAAAGAATTTAATACTTCTTACAAACTTAAATTTTCATTCACTAATAAATTGGTAGAATATGAAGATCTAATATTAGGATTATAATTTTCCATCAAGCATAAGGTCAAATAACTATTAGTATATGGTGACTCTAAGCTAGTGATTAATCAGGTTAGAATCAAGTACAAGTGAAAATTATCTTACCTTAAGAAGTATAAATTTAGAGTTTGGGAATTGATAGAATACTTTGATTCTTTTAACATTGTCTTAATTCCTATAGAAGAGAACAAGCCTGTTGATGAGCTATACATAGTTGCATCCAATCTCATGCCTAATCAAGACTCTAAACTAGGAAACCTTAGTGTTGAGTTAGTCCCATGTCCCTCAGTCCCTAATAATATCAATCATTTTCAAGTATTTAGTGATGACCAAAAAAATTTATACTTAATGAATAGTTCAAGAGTATATGAGTCCCACATCAGTGATGAGGTCAATGAAAATGCTCTTGATGAAGGCAACATTTATGACATAATTATGAAACTAAGTGACAACAAAATTCCCAAAGGCATGATTACCTTAGAAAGATTATTTGACATAGACAAACTAGTTGAGATTGTCAAATTTCTCAAGGTGAATGGGAAATATTATAATGATGTTGACCTAGGAACTCAAGGTCAACCCTAGCTAGTCAATATTGGTACAACTTGCACTAATGAAGAATTGAGAGAATCTAAAGAGTTGTTAGCCTAGTATATAAATGTTATAGCATGGTCTTATAAGGACTTAAATATATTTGATGCTAGATTCATAACCCATACCATCCCACTAAAGGAATAGTGTAAGCCTTTTAGGCAAAAGTAGAGACTAGTTAACCTTGTCTTAGAACCATTGATCTACAAAGAGGTTAAGATGTTATTGGATGAAAAGATATTTTTTCCCATTAGACACTCCACTAAATTAGTACCAGTCAAGAATAAGAATGGGGAAACTAGACTGTGCATAGACTTTATAAATTTGAACAAAGCATTTAAAAAAGATAATTATCCTTTACCATCACTTGACCAAGTCATTTAGATTGTCATTGGTTTTGCTATGATGTCTTTTCTTGATGTTTTTTTAGGTTATAACCAAGTAATTATGAATAATGAAGATATATTAAAGACTACATTCACTAGTAAGTGGGGCACTTTTGCCTATAAAAGAATTCCCTTTGGACTAATTAATGTAGGTGCAAACTTTCAAAGAGATATGGACCACACATTCCAAGGTCTCATAGGTAAGTGCACTATCATTTGTATGGATGACCTAACTATGTTTTCTAAGAATAGGGTCGATCATATCATGCACTTACAATAGGTATTTGAATGATGTAGGAGGTATGGAATTTCTCTCAATCCCAAGGAAATTATTTTTTGTGTTATTGAGGGAAATTAATATGACATGTTATAACTAAAGAGGGTATTTTTATAGAACCTGATAGAGTAGATGCCATATCCAAGATAAAACCCCCTAATAGTAGAAAAGAACTAAAATCTCTCTTTAGGAAAATCAATTTTGTGAGAAAAATTATTTTTGGTTTTATAGAAATTATGAGGCCACTAAATAACATGTTGAATAATGACTCCAAGATCACATGGCATAAATAAACAAGAAATGCCTTAAAGTACATAAAAGAAGCAATTGTGCAGACATTGATGTTGATAGGTTTTTATTTTTCAAAAGATTTCTATCTTTATTATTTTACTTTTACCATATAATTTTAGCTATTATAACTCAAAAAATAGATGGATGTGATCATCCTATTGCTTTCATGAACCCAAATTTTGATAATATTGAGTTAAACTATTTTCTAATTAACCAACAAACATGTGCTTTAGTTAAGGTAGTAAAGAAATTTAGACAGTATGTTCTTAAGAATAAAGTGCATGCAATATTGCTTAATCCTGCTACTAAGCTCATGCTTAGCCAATGTGAATTAGGAAAAATAATAGGTAAGTGGATGTTTGTAATTAAATATTATATTCTAGAAATTAAGACTACCAAGTTGGTAAATGTCAAGGTTTGATTTAGTAAATTGTTAATAACACCAATCCCAAATTGTTATATAGGTGGATCAACAAAATTTTCAACCCAATGATTGGTATGATTCAATTATTCATATTTTAATTAATGGATCTTGTTGCATAGGTTTGCATAAATATCAAAGGATAGATCTAAGTCTCAAGGTAACACATTTATTGATCAAAGATGGAGTACTTTTCAAGAAAATTATGAAAGAATATATCTAAAATGTGTTTCTAAAGAGGAAGTAGATAAGATCCTAAGTACTTTCCATGAAAGTCTTGGAAGTGGTGACCCATATAGAAAGATAACAACTCATAAAATCCTTAGGGCTGGTTACTATTAGCCTACTATCTTCAAAGGTGCTCACAAACATGTGAGAAATTGTCATTAGTGCCAGATATTCAACACTAAAGAACACAAAGAAAACATGCCATTGAATCCAATTATGATCGATAAATATTTTTCTCAATGGTTATTAGATTTTATGGGGGTCATCAACTCAAATTATTTAGATGGGCATAAATATGTCCTCACTATTACTTATTACTTCACTAGATGGATAGAAGCAGTGGAAACCAAGCAATACAGGATATAAGATGTGATAAAGTTCTTAGAGGAGAACATATGTACAATATTTGGAACACTAATATCTCTAGTTTGTGAAAATGGACCTACCTTTATATCTATTGAGATGACTAAGAGGGCATATGATAATAACATTGTTCTCAAGTTTTCATCAAATTATTACTCTCAAGATAATGGGGTTTATGAGTCAACTAAAAAAAGTTTGATGAAATCCATTAGAAGTATAATGTTGATAAATCAAGAACATGGCATAATTTTCTCAAGTATGCCCTTTGGGAAAATAGAACTAGAGCCAAGAAAGTTCTAAAGGAATTACAATTTTTGCTTGTATATGGTCAAGAACCTATATTTTCTATCACTCTCAAGCTATCAACCTACAAGTTCATGCAAGAGTACTAGGAAGAAGATTAAGAAGTTGAAAATTCAAGGTTACTTGATAGTATTCAAATGGAGGATGTAAGAGAATAAGCTTTTACCAATTTTAGTAGACATCAAACCACAATGAAGAGATGGTTTGACAAACATTATAAAATTAAGGTGTTCAGGCAAGGAGACCTAGTGATCCTTTGGGAAAAAGAATATAAGACTAAGGGAAAGCATGGAAAATTCACACCTTTGTGGATAGGTCCCTACTAGATTTGAGATAATAGGAGACAACACCTTCAAGATCAAGCACTTATAAAGAGCAGAGTTTACTTTGCCAACAATTGGGCAATATCTCAAGCATTACTTTTATGCTACCCCACCTCAAGTTTACATGGAGAAACTTGTAAGACTAGTTAGAGTTAGTATAGGTAGGCTCAGATCAGGTTTCTTTCTTTTTCTTGTTTATAAATAGTGCATGTAAATATTTGTTTGCTTGTTTGTTTATCTACTTATTTTGTGTTTCTTTCTTTTATTTTGTTCCCTGATTTCAATAAGTCTTTTCAAGACAATCCTCAAGCTCCAATGCATATAGTTTCTCAAAGGTCAACAAATCATGAATGTAGGTATGAATCTTAGCCATTGGTTAACCATATATTCTATAAATATGAGCTTGATGTTATAGTTTGGAGAAACTAGTGAATATTTATATTTAGATCAATTGTTCCTTGAAATCTTAAGCCTTATTATGATCTAAATTTGGTTCTAATGAGTATTTCACATGGAATGAAAGTTTGAATTATTGGGACAAAGTCATGTTAACACTTAATGATAATTATTGCCTAAGAGGAATTTTATGACCAAGGATGATTGTTTGAAGATCAAACATTTGAGAAAATCACAAAACCTAGCTAAATTTTGGTTCCCAACCTTTATTAGAAATCTAAATATATGTGAAATATAAAAAAAATAAGATCTTTATTGAAAATCCAAAAGCTTTCTGAGCAAAGGTGATTTGAGCAACCTCCATTAGGGCTATGGATGCATATATAGCAGTGGAGCAAGGCCTAGAGTGGAGCCAAAGGTATCTATATCGAGGCTATAGATTCCTAGTTAATAACAGAGCAATGCCTAATCCTTACCTATTTATAGATTAAGATTATTAATTAACATCTTAATATGATACAAGTCAAGGTTAATGATCAAAGTCATTCTTTGAATCCCATGGTAATCAGTTAAAATATCAAAAAAACACACATGACATGACTAAGTTTTGATGTTTGACCTTAATTTTTCATGTGTAAGACTTGTTTTGATCATGAATTGATCTTAATGATGGTACTTGATGATATGGAATGAGTATTCTAGTTATTAGTTCAAACTAGAGTATATAAGTTATAACATTTGGTAATGTTCTCCTATAATTCATAATTTGTTGAGGTCAACGTACCCCCATTTTTGAAAAATAGGGACCTTTGTTTCAAGTCCTAGAAATTTATAATAAGGATTGTATTTTCCTCTTGATTAGGTTACCATTAGCATATTAGCACATCATATTTATTTGAATATCATCCAAACCAATGAATTAATTGACATATTTTCACATGATCCTTATTTTAATACATATATTGTTTATGTAAGTAGCTACTAAGAGGGGGGATGAATTAGTAGACAACAATGCACATAAAATTCTATAAACTCATTCATCATATAACAACATGAACATGAAAGATTATACATGCAAAGTATGAAGAAGATAAAACATCATATGAATGAATAATTAATGTGGGAAACCCTCTAAGGGGATAAAACCCAATATAAATCCTTAAAAACAATGGACTATATTCCTATAAGGATAATACAAACATGAGACTCTAGATCAGCTCTAACTGATCAAGGAGCATCCACCCCTTAATTTAGTCTAGCTCCAACTAGACCTTTAGCTAGCTCCAACTAAAAAGGTTGATAAAACCCCATAGGTGATTAATCACCCACTCAACCACCTTTGATATAATTTCCACCACTACTCTAATGTCTTCTACATCTGATGATGACCTTATCTTGCTCTAACACCTGTAAAATTGATTCTCTTCACAAGGTAGGCACACCTACCTCATTCACTAAACCAAGTCACCCTTTAGACTATTAGGTCTAATGAATTATTATCTCATGAATCTTATTATAAAAAAATGACTGATCCTCTATACCCTCTCATGTTCCTTAATGACCTATATCTACTCCTTGACTGAGCACTTTCCTTCGCTTAGCTTCACATTCACACTGTCACTAAACAAGACAACTAATCTTGATTATATACCTTTCTCCACACCTCATATCATCTTCAACAGATAAGATACAACATAAGGATAAATAATATATCTTATACACACCATTAGGTCAACTCAAACACTCTATAGGTCATCCATACTTCAAATAACACCTATCCAATTACTAGGCTATACTAGGCCCAAATAGCCCTTATAAGTCATTCACCAAATATGACCATATACATGAATAATATCCATAAAAAAATAATAATAACCACTTATATAATCTAATAAAATTTAATTAAAACTTTTTAATATCCCAACAAGGTCCCATACATCAAATATACTTAGAACTCACCATTAGGCATAAATAGACATAATAGACCTAATAGGTCTAAAACCACTTGATCACACATTGAAAAGGATAAACAATTTAGGTTTAAAAAAAGGGATAAAACACATAAAAATGTATCTCATAATAAAATTTCACACTTCCCCACGTGTCTAATCTAACTAGAACTCCAAACCACTACTCTATCCAAGTCATTTTCTCTCTCACTCCAAGACCTATAAACACTTGGAAAATACTACCAAGAAGAAATAAAGCATGATTTTAATTTATCCAATTTAAAAAATAATATAATACCTTAAAAAATTCATTAATAAATAAATAAAATTTTAAAAATCCATTTTACACCTTCACACATCTCATAACCATCTAAACTAACTCACTCTAGATGACCTACTCAAATTGGTCATGTACACCAGAAACTCAGTCAACAAAATTTGACTAATCCAACCAAAATAGATGGAATATATGAATAAAAATACATGTATTTAATATATTATACTAATATAATACCACAAATCTATTAATCACCTCAAAATCTACTTAGAATAGCTCAAACTAGCCTCTCCAAATAGGCCACTTTAGATTGCCTATAAGCTCCAAAAACTAGTCATGGAAACATGACTTTATCTCACAATAAATGGATTTAATAATATATTAAAAAGAATTAATAATATCCTAAAATTAAATTATATCAATCTCCTATAATTTATATCATAGTATTCGATATCAAAAAACTCTTATACAAGTTATTTTCACTTCACTGGCTCATACAGACTCAAAAGGGCCAAGAAGGTAAACTTTGAGTCAACTCCCTGATCATACCTCAAGAATAGGAATAAATTAAAATGAATGGATAGAGTGAATACAACCTGTGTATCACCATAAATCTATCAAATTCATCCTTAAACACTAATCACTTTCTCAATTCATCTTCTCACTCTAACTAGTCTTTCTCACTATTTGCTCCATTTCCACTCTAGCAATTAGTCAACTTTAACCTTCTATAAATTTGACATAGAATGATGAATATTCATAAAAATTTAAATTTACATTCTTTACAAATCCTAAGATTCAAAAATCAACCATTAGATCATTTGGTCATATACATACATCTTCCTTGGAAATAAGAATAATGTTAACAACCCATTTTTTGTGGGACCCACACATTGTCAAGATTTATAAAACACATATTAAAGAACCTATAAGAGTATTATACAAATTATAATAATAATATTTTATCACCCAATCCATTCTCATTCCAAAACATCAAGATCTTCTCTATCAGGTCTAAGACTAGGGTTTTTGTACACAAAAAACTACTTAGCTTATTAACAATCATCCATAAAGTTGTGAACATTAACCTTTGAACAAATGATTATAAAATATTATTATGTAACTTCCTAAAATACTTCAAATATATCAGCATCCCATTAAAACCCTGCACATGCCAACAAGCATGAGAAAATTCCTCTCGGGCTCCTTGCACTCATTTCTAGCACCCTTTAAAGCTTCTAAACCAACTTTCTAACTTTTTATCTCAATATCTGACCTCTAACATGGTCAACACATTTTAACACACCTATATAATCATATTATATGTAGATATAAGGTCAATCATATTAAAATACCTCTTTGACCCTTTATAAGGCCTCATACGCCCACCTAAGCCAACTAAGCCAAAAACCAAATAACCTTACAGACTACTTACAACCACTTAGACATAATATATCTATCCTCTATTCATCATATACATGTATAAAATTCATATTAAAATCACACTAAGATCCATACCACCATACATTCATTAAAACAACCTTCATGTAAGCATCACACTGTACCAAGCACGTTAGACCACCATGCTCCATCACTCTAACCTATTAGACCACTTTTCCATCACCAATTATACTTGAAATAAATTAAAAGACATCTCCCATAAATATCCCAATAATAATCCCCTTTTTCATTGATGCCAACACCCCTTTTCTCTCTCCCCCTTTGCCAAAATGACAAAGTGGATACCCTTCAACACTAAGCACCTCAGAAATCAAGTAAGTAAGCTACATGAAACATATGGAATCAAACTAAACTATAGAAATAAATATTAAATATTACCATTCTGACCTCAAATAAGCATAACTCCCCCTTTGAAGATGGTCTCATTCAAAAATTACTCCCAAGATATCAAGATCCTTGGACCTGTCACCAATTTGCATGGTAACACATCTCCCCCTAGGACCCTACTCCACTTTGAAGTCTCCCCTTCAGTATAAAAAACCCATTAATACCTATAGGACCTTCAATAATAGCTACCATCAACTCAATCAGCAACATGAACACCAAAATACCATGCAAGCTTACATACCAATGTTCTCAAAGTACTCTGTAGACCAATAGAGGTACTCCAAACATACCACCATACCTAGAAGAAACTTAAATAGGTTAAAATTATCATTTAAAACTAAAAATATTGCATACTCTGGAAAATTTATTCAACAATCTTCATTTTCTTCATTAGGCCTATTTATACCCCTTATAACCCTATCTGGCCACAACAAACCCCATAACTCTCTACTCTGATCACTTCTATCCTTTAAAATTCATATATGAGATACACTAATATTCCCCTTTATACATGCCAAAAATTATCATCCAACTATACTGCTTCTCTATACTTCCTTCACAAGCCTATTAGCTAATTAGGCCTCTTAGAGCACCAAAACTTGAATAATTTGAAATGTACTCACCTCTAAAATAATTTAAAGTATTATTTGGCCACCAATTTTGTCATTTTGACCAATTAAATATATTTTATCCTCAAAATAAAAATCTTGACCACTTTTTCAACATAGAACAAAACATAAGAATCTTAAGAACAAATGGGTTAACTTACCTATCTCTAGTCAACACCATGACTTGAAGCTAATCCCACACTTTTAGGTCACCTATCCATACTTATATACCAAATTTCAAGCTCCCACTCCATGGGTAACATAGACTTCCTTCATCTTGGTTTTGACTTTCTCTTCCTTGGGTGAAAATAGGGTCAACAATGAGCATATAATATTCAATTTTTTTCTTGCAAAACACCTTTGATGCATGAATCCACCTATAACACACCCCATTTAATTTTATATATATTATTGAGTATCTAACTCATTTTGACACTGACCCAAGCTCATGTACTTACCTGAGAACCACTAATTTGGACCTACAGAGCCATCACACCGAACTGGCACCTCTTAGTCATCATAAAGCCTTCTCATCAAAATCATACTTGAGCGCCTCTTAGTCATCATAAAGCCTTATCTCCTACTTAGGCATGCCAAAACCAACTTGAATCAACTTTTTCCAACCTTCTATCCCCAAGAGAACATCAAAAGAGCACATTGGGCACATTTTAGGGAGTCATCAGTATCAAAAATGGTCAACTCAAACTTTTGATCATAAAACCCACATCTGAGCTCATGAAGACTTAAAAACACCTAGGAATGTCTTTTTTAAATCTCCCTCAAGTCCTCAAACAAACCAATTCTTCCTTTTCCTTCAAATGACCATTTAAACAAGACATCAAATATTGATCAAAAAGACATTTTAGGACCTAAAGTCCTGAACATACCTTTTAAACGTCATTCTTGCTTCTTCACCTATAAGAGTATCTTATGAAATAATTTTCATGAGATCAAAAAAATAATTTCATGAATAATTTTGAAAACACATCTTTAAGAAAATAATAACCTTATGATGTTATAGGATAGTGATCACTATAAACATGTCAACTTAGTTTGTCAATGTATCTCAAGTTTCATCCCACTATTCTAAATCTTGTACTTTAGACCCCTTCTTGAGCCAACTATGAAAATTACAACATGAACTCATGAAATACATTATCCTTTGTTCATTCTACTCCTTAACAATATATCTTCATCTTCATGACAAGGAACATAATCAAATCTACAAACTCCAACTCTGTCTTCATGCAAACTCAAAATTTCTTCATCTTCAACTCATAGACCCTTGTTCTAAACTTGCCATCTTGGATACTACCTGGTTCTCAACCATGAATCACAATTATGATAACAAATAAATGAAATTATTTCATACCATCCACCTAATGAACATAGAGCTCCATATACCATAACAGAGCTATCAACCCTTGTTTGTCAACAACAGATACCTTTACATAGAGTCACCTTCCATGAATATTTTATTTATCAAATAAACACATTCACACCTCTCTTACAGCATGGATGAGTACTATGATTAGTTACAAGCATCATCCAATTATTATAATATTAAAACTAGATCACTAGATGAGTCCTAATCCTCTATTGCTCAAACTGGGTTGCTCATTACAAATATAGATTGTAATAATCAACTTTAATCTATATTTATTATATTTGTACAAACATATAAAAAAAATCACCACTTTAAGGATCTACTAAATAGAGTCCTCTTTAAATTTTATTCTTACCACATCTTGATTTGACTTCATTTATGGCATCTATAATCTAATTTTTGCAAACTAGTTTCCTTTTGATAAACTTGAATTTTCAAATTCCAACGGTCATATTTTCATACAAAAACTTCTTTAATGAAACTATTTTATTTACACAAGTTCCCTAAGCACTCTTGACACCTCATATGACCTCTCATATTATTATCCATATCCTCAAAGACTTGTACAACTATCATACACTCATAGAACATCCTCTTGACTTTTTTGTCAATGCAAACATGTCATGACCTCAAGTGATATTTTAGAGCTCCTTTATTTAATCTTGTCAACTTTAAACAAATATAAATAGGACAACATGCTCATACCTTCATAATTCAAGAAGATTTAGATAGACCTTGATTTGGTCTCATACTCCAAGATTCTAATCAAACCACTACTTGTCTCTCTTCTTTCATTTTAGCTTATCAAGAGACTATCTTCAATAAGATATATCATTAAACTCAAGTTTTATCTTGGATTTTGATTCAACATATTTCTTCTCCATTTTAATATGCCTTATTTGACAAACTTTCATGCTTGAAGAACCATCTATAACATCAAACAACTTACCTTGGCTTGAGTGAAAAATAATCCAACTCTTGACATCCATCTTCTCATCAAAGCAACTATAAAATCTCATCAAACCTTGAATTCACAATTAATAAAACATGAAGAACTAGGATACCATACTGATCATCACTAGTTTTAACAACTCTATCAATAAGCTAACTAGGTAGACACCAACAACCAAGTTATTCACAAGATCACCTTCCAAGTATATTAAGCCTCAAGAAGGACCTGATCTGATACCAATTGATGGAAGTAGATATTAATATGGGGGGATGGGGGTGAATTACTAGATAAAAATGCACATTAAATTCCATAAACTCATTCATCATATAGAAACATGAACATGAAAGATTATACATCCAAAGCATGAATAATAGTGAACATAATATGAACACATCATTTATTTTGGAAACCCTCTAAGGGGATAAAACCCACCCTCAAGCCTAAAAACTAATGGAATACAATTATATAAGGATAATACAAACATGAGACTTTAGATGAGCTCCAACTGATCAAGGATTATCCATCCCCCAATTTAGTCCAGTTCCAACTAGACCTTTAACTAACTCCAACTAGAAAGGAGGATACAACCCCCTAGGTGATTAAGCACCCACTCAACCAAATTTTATCTTATTTACACCACTACTCTAATGTCTTATACATATTAGGATGACCTTCTCTTTCTCTAACCCTTGTAAAACTATTTCTCTTCACAAGGTAGACACACCTACCTCATTCACTCAACCAAATCACCCTTTAGACTGTTAGGAATAATGAATTGTTAGCCCATGAATATAATCATAAAACATGATTAATTCTCTATACTCTCTCATTTTCCTTAATTACCCATCTCTACTCCTTGATTGAGCTCTTTCCTTTGCTTAGCTTCACACACACACTCTCACTAAACAAGATAATTAGTCTTGCTTATATACATTTATCCACACCTCATAACATCTTGGTCAGCCAAGATAAAATATAAGGATAAATAAAATATCCTCTACATGCCATCAAGCAAACTGAAACACTTCCTATGTCATCCGTACTTAAATAGCACCTATCTAATTACTAGGCTATACTAGGCCCAAATAGCCCTTATAAGTCATTCACCACATATGACCATCTCCATGAATAATATCCATCACCAAAGAATGATAACCAATTATATAATCTAATAAAATTTACTTAAAACCTTTTCATATCCCAACAAGGTCACATACATCAAATATACTCAGAACTCACCATTAGGCCTAAATAGACCTAATAGACCAAACATGTATAAAACCACTTGCTCACACATTGAACAAGATAAACACTTTGGAATTCAAACAAGGGATTAAAAAAATCATAATTTATCTCATAATAAAATTTAAAACTTCCATAAGTTTCCATTCCACCTATAACTCCAAACCACTACTCTATCTAAGTCATTATCTCTCTCACTCCAAGACCTATAAACACCCAAAAATACTACCAAGAAGAACTAAAGCATGATTTTCATTTATCCACTTTAAAAAATGATATAATACATTAAAAAAATACTTAATAACTCAATAGAATTTTCCAAATCCATTTGACACCTTCACACAACTCAAAACCATCCAAACTAACTCACTCTAGATGACCTACTCAAACTAGTCATGCACACTAGAAACTCAGTCAAGAAAATTTTACTGATCTAACAAAAATAGAGGAAAAATATAAATAAAAAATCAATTTAATGAATATATGAGACTCATATAAGGCCACTAATATTTTACTCACCTCAAACTCTACTTAGAATAGCTCAAACTAGCCTCTCCAAATAGGTTACTTCAGACTGCTTGCAAGCTCCAAAAACTAGTCATGGAAACATGAATTTTTATCACCCAAAATGGATTTAATAATATATTAAAAGTAATGAATAATATGATAAAATTACTCATGTAATTTATACCATAGGTTTCAATATCAAAAACTCTTCTACAATCTATTTTCACTTCACTAGCTCACACAGACTCAAAAGGACCAAGAAGGTCAACTTTGAGTCGACTCCCTGATCATAACTCAAGAATAGGAATCACTTAAAATTAATTTATAGACTTAATGAAACAATTTTATCACCATAAATCTCTAAAATTCATTCTTAAGCACCTGATCACCTTCTCAATTCATCTTCTCACTCTAACTTGGCTTTCTCACTATTTGCTCCATTTCCACTCTAGTGACTAGTCCACTTTAACCTTATATAAATTTGACATAGAAAGATGAATATTCAATAAAATTTTCATGTATATTTGGAAAAATTCCTTAGGTTCAACAATAAACCATTAGATCATGTGGTCATTCATAGAAATCTTCCTTAGAAATAAGAATACTATTAATAACCCAATTTCTATGGAACCCACACACTATCAAGATTAACAAAACACATATTCAGGAACTTAGAAGATTCCTATAATACCTCCAATCATAATATTTAATTCCCCAATCCATTCTATTCCCAAAACATCAATGTCTTCTCTATTGGGTCTAAGAGTAGGGTTTTTGCACATAAAATCCTGCTTAGCTTCTTAATGATCATTCATAAATATGTGCAGCTTAACCTATAAATAAATGATTATAAAATATTCTTAGGGACATTCCCCAACTAATCCAAAGAGATGAGGTTCCCATGCAAACCTTTCATGTTCCAACAAGCACGAGAAACTTTCTCTCATGCTCTTTACACTCATTTCTAACACCGTTTGAAGCTTTTAAACCAACTTTCTAACTTTGTAGCTCAATATCTAACCTATGACATGGAAAAAACTTTTTATCACACATATCTAATCATCTTATATGTAGATATAATGTCAAGTATACTGAAATCCCTTTTTGACCCTTTATAAGGCCTTATAAGCCCATATAGGCCAGCTAAGCCAAAGAGCCAAATAACCTTAAAGACTAATTAAAACCACTTGTAAACCATCTATATATCCTATCAACATCTTATACATGTCCAACATTCATATTAAAAGAACATTAAGATCCATATCGTGCTCTATGCCACCATACATTCATCCAAACAACCTTCGTGCAAGCATCACACTACACCAAGCACATTATACCACCATGCTCCATCACTCTGAGATATTAGACCACTTTTTGATCACCAATGATACTTTACATCATTTAAAACACATCTGCCATCAATATCCCAACAAATGTAGCTAATGGTTGCTTCTTATGTTTCTAGGTTACAGGTTCAATGAAGTCCTAATTATGTGATCATTATTTAGGGTTTTGTACTTTAATTTTAACTTGACCCCATTTATTAAGCCTTGATATCTAAATTGATTAATTTAAATCATATTTTAATATCCATAAAACCCTTAGTCTAATTTTTTTACTTAGATTTTCACCCTTTGAGAAGATGCCTAAGCTCTCCTCATTTGAGTGGCATAATAGAAACACCTCTAGGCTTGTGGATAGCCTAAGCATGAGGTGAAAATCTAGATAGGGATAGCTCCCTTGATGTATCACATTGGATCATAACTACACCTAAAATTTTTGGGGGAAAAGGGAGAGAGATAACTCAAATCAAACTATCTTAAAGGGGATGATACACCAAATAATATGATGACTTCTAATTAGTTGTATGTTACACATTAAATTAAGGGATAAATTGAACATACTCTTCTCCAATCTGCATCTTCTCACATCAATGTTACATTATGAGGCTATGGATGCATGTTTAGGTGAGGAAGATTAGACAAGAGGCCCTTAATGGAAATATTTAATAGACTAACTCACTCAACTTTTATGAAATATCCTGACAAAGAGAATGTTAATAACTAGCTGAAACTAAACATTACTTAAGTCTAATTTTTATGAATACATTGTTCAAAAATGAAGATCAGGTTTACACATGTTCAAAAATAATACATTTTTGAAGTATAACAGCCCTTGAGAATATAAGATGACTGATTTATGCAAAGAGTACTGTCAAAAATACCACTTAACCGGTCTGTACTACCTTAGATAATAGCTTAGTGATTACAACAAGAGTGAAATAGCAGATATATCACTAGATCTGACCTTTAATATGGCTACAACAGATCTATAGATTCTCCTCAATATATTTCAGATAAATAGCAAGTCAAGATTTTACTCTTTCAAGCAATGTCCTAACAATTAACACACTTTAACAATTTTGGATAATCTAAAATTAAACTTTAAAGAAGAATAATTTACCAGATACAAAGACCAGCACCATCATGTAATCTAAATAATCTGAAAACTATTTGATTCAGCACCAACATGTAATCTTAGCACTTTTGCTTGGCGACCATCATGTAAACTAACACCAAATGCATCTTACATAACCACACAAACCCAAACTAAAGCAATGACAAAGGATGACACTCTAGGTCCGTCATAGAAACCAATAGCTACTGTCAAAGTAGAGATAGTTGCAGAATGAGAAGAGGGCATTCCTCCAGATCCAAGAAGTTGTTTAGCATCCCAACACTTTCTTTATACCTACATATCTGGAAGCATGCACCAGTTTATCCCATGCTTCTACCTTCAACACAGTCAACACAATTAAATTGTGTTGATATTCCTTTTAAGTCCACGCCCACACTTATTTACAAGATCTCGACCTCTATATTTTGTCCCTTCCAATGCTATCTTAATTACAAGATCTCTAACAAATTGCCTGGAGAGTAGCTCCAAAGAAATGAGTCACTCTTAAGGAAGCCGTGTATGAGAAAATTTGGACCTCTGACTGTATTTTGTCCTTTATAGTTCCTATCTTAGAAGCTCTGATAAGCCTAAAAATAAAATATTAAAACAAGTGCCTTGTCATTCTCAATTTATCAAACAATAGCTCTCCACCTGTAGGCTGAGCTAGCCCTTTTTGCATAGATTGTGCCTTCCTTATAATATGCTACAGACTATTATTACTGCTACGCTTTCCCTCTTTTGCTATAATTGGGTGATATTATTGCTATGGCCTCCCTTAAATTTTTTGTCTTTTTGCTAAGTCCATATGCTTGTCTCTAAACCCTACACAGATTTTAATATCCAAATATATATTTCTAAATATGTCCATGCCCCTATATTTTGTACTTTCCCAGCCACGCCTTATTTGCAAGATCCCTGTTGGTGACCTCCTCAATGACGTCTCCAAGTTGTATCATGCAATCATAATCTATAATAAAAATCTAACCCCTAATGATAGAATAGAAATATGAAGATTCTCCTGACAGATTCTCCAACTGTAAACCCCTGATTTATCGAAGCAAATGATCATTGAAACCCCAGATCTGATCAATAAGCTCGATGTGAATTTCGTCACGAATCCACTCCTAAAAAGAGCTAGGTTTTCATCTAACTCTTCTCCAATCTGTCATCCTCAGAGATTTAGCTGAACCCAAGTTCAAGCGTTACAATAATGCATCAAAAATTTTAAGCAACAAAAGATGAAAAATGCTTTGCCCTCAACTTCTTTTAAAGGCTCCTAAGAATCTTCTAGAAGAAGCCAACTCATTTAATATTTTATTTTTTCCCATTTTAATTAAAATTAATTATTTAAAGTCATCCTTTTGATGAAATATTAATTTTTGGACAACTTAAATTAATTAAATCACTTTATCATAATTTTGGGGCATTGCATTCCTCCCTTCCTGGAGATTGCTTGTCCTCAAGAAATTCACCCCTGATACCCAACACCAACTTCCAGGATCCCATATCATTCTCAAAAAATTACAAACTCTACTATCTGAAACACTATGCTACAAAATATCTGTGAATAAATTCTCCTTATTTCTCCTAGAGAATAGTGCGATAATTCTCAATATGTAATTAACAAACTCACCATCACATACCTTAGTTTTCACAAAAGACTACTGCGTGACTCTGATTATCATGCTCTCCAAATCCCCATAAGGATGATGACTCATAATTGGGAGTGAAAATGTCATGTAACAAATAGAATCATTTACCTCATCACTCATAAAATGAATATCCATCCTATGAGATGACATCTCCTTAGGTCCTCCATCTAGCACTGCCCTCAAGATAGTCTTCTTTCCCCCAAAAAGGAACTCTAACTGCATACGGTGGTGATCAATAATGTAACGCCCAATACCCTATAACCACTGCATGCCCAAAACCACATCATAATCCTCTAAAGGAAGCACATAAAAATCATTAGTCAGAGTATAATCCCCCATCTAAATACTAAGCTGTGAAATCCATTTGGTATAACCCAAAACTGCACCATCTACCACCTTTACTCCAAAACCACCAAACTTATCATACTATAATCCATGCCTTTCCACTAACTTCTGGTCAATAAAGTTATGTGTAGCACCTATGTCTACCAAACTCACGACCCACTTGCCCTTAAGTTTACCTTTCAACCGAAAGGCATGAAAGTTAGGATAGCTGGAGATGGTAGCCATAATTACTTTTGGTGATGCCATGGGCTCAAGGGTATCTAACTCCAACTATGTCTATACCTACTCAACATTCTCCATGCTATCTTTAATATCAATGTCAGGTACCTCCTCATCCCCTAATTTAGATGTCACCTCAATCAAATAAACCTTTCCTTTACCCATACAATGGTGTCTGGGTTCCCAAGGTTCTTTTTAGGAAAAGCATAATTTTTTCCTTCTCAATTCATTCCTCATCTCTTGATTCATCCAAGGGTTTATAGAAGATGACCCTTCTTTATTTTGTGGTGTGTTGGCCTTCTGTGTAGACTGAGAGTCCTTAACTAGTTTCTTATCACCCTGATAAGAAGTGGGAATAGTATCCAGTCTCAATGTCACATCAATGGCCTCCTTAAGAGTGGCTAGTTGGAAAGCACGTACCAGACCCTTAAGTATATCCTATAATCCCTTAATGAATAACATCATGCTATGCCTCTAGGGCATATCAGGTACCATAACTACAATATGTTGAAACTCATTAACATATGCTTGTGCCTGTCCAGTCTGTCTAAGATGTGCCAACTCCCTATAGTAGAGTTCTGTGTCCTTATGATCAAACTGAGTAATGAGTCATTTAGTGAACTCTGCATAGGAATGAATTAAGGCATGATCTTGGGTGACCAATCCATGATGCCACCAATCGTAGGCAACCCCATCTAAATGTAAGATAGTAAACTAAATAGCCTCATGCTCAAGCATGGGTCTCAAGGATAGATATATGTCCAGCTTGTGCACCCAAGCACGTGCACTCATACTAGCTATACCATCATATGTAGCCAACATGATCTTCCCAGTAGCTCGATTGAGGTCATAGTTTTGTTGCTGTGGCAGTCTATGACCATGATCTCCTCTGAATCTAGTTGTATCTCTATGCTGCACACAATACTGGGGAAGAGGGAAAACATCCCTAACCTCTGGGGGTAAAGTTCTCCACTCTGTTGTGGATGCCAAAATGGACTCCTAGAATCCAATATCTAGTGGCTCCACCTATGTTGGTTGTTCACCTGGTACAAATTGTGGAAGCAATGGTCTATTTGGAGTAGGTGTATGATGGCAATTTTGCCTAGAGGAATGACGGGAGCTCCCAACTAAAGAATGGGACTGATGGCTATGTTGACTGGATTGATGGCTATGATGACTACCTGTCACTGAAACTGATCTATTCCTCTTGCCTCTGTGTCTATCCACCTCTAAACATTCCATGGTATCCTATAATCAGTCTAAAGCCTGAACAATCTTGGGTTGAGTAGTGATGAGAGTCCTTATCATCTCTCTCTCTACCTCATCTTGATTTCTTCGAGCATCCCCCTATTCTTCTGACATGATAGGTTCCTATTCTATACCAAACTCACACTTGTACTGAGCTCTTCTACATGTAAAGTACCTATGGGTTATATCAAATCTGCTCAAATGTATAGAAATAAAATATTCACCCCTACAGGCTGGCAAGATGCTTGGTTTTGATACCACTAAAATATCTCGACAAAGAGAATGCTAATAACTGGCGAAAACTAAACATTACTTAAGTCTAATTTTTATGAATACATTGCTCAAAAATGAAGATCAGGTTTACACATGTTCAGAAATAATACATTTTTGAAGTATAACAACCCTTGAGAATATAAGATGACTAATTTATGCAAAGAGTACTATCAAAAAATACCGCTTAACCGGTCTGTACTACCTTAGATAATAACTTAGTGATTACAACAAGAGTGAAACAATAGATATATCACTAGATCTGACCTTTAATATGGCTGCAACAGATCTATAGATTCTCCTCAATATATTTCAGATAAATAGCAAGTCAAGATTTTACTCTTTCAAGCAATGTCCTAACAATTAACACACTTTAACAATTTTGGATAATCTAAAATTAAACTTTAAAGAAGAATAATTTACCAGATACAAAGACCAGCACCATCATGTAATCTAAATAATCTAAAGACTATTTGATTCAGCACCAGTGTGTAATCTCAACACTTCTACTTGGCGACCAGCATGTAAACTAACACTAAATGCATCTTACATAACCACACAAACCCACACTAAAGCAATGACAAAGGATGATGCTCCAGGTCTGTCATAGAAACCAATAGCTACTGTCAAAGTAGAGATGGTTGTAGAATGAGAAGAGGGTATTCCATTAGATCCAAGAAGTTGTTTAGCATCCCAACGCTTTCTTTATACCTGCATATCTAGAAGCACGCACCGGTCTTGTAGACACCGAAATCGTGTCGACTCCCCTGGTCACTCCCCGTCTTATTCTTCTTCGCCTATTTAACCCTTGTCGATCACTTGTTCCACCAACCTTGACCCTGGCAGCATGTAACAATGAGCACAGAGCTAAAGCTAGACTCTATCCCCATTGTGCATCTGCCGACGACGGTCTTTACCCGCCCGATGTCGCTGACGTCAGTCACTTATCGGCCGACGTCGGCAATCCTGCCGACGTCGATCACCTTACCGTTATCCGTTATCAGTTATCATTCGGTTTCCCAAAACGGTTGACGAACCGTCTCTGGAACTGTCCCCCGCCTTCATCAACCTCCGCCAACCATTTGAGACCAGACCCCAAATGCTATCCTGAACGCTATTCGAAATGCTGATCAATCGAACCCCGAGCAATCATCAACCTGCGAACTCCGACATCAACACTCTCGGCATCAACCAACCTGCACTCAATCTGGCACTGCACAGACAACTCCAACTATGCCTTTCATCGCGTCTTCTAGCAGGTAAGTATTTAGTCTATTTATTTTATTTCTTCCTTAGTTATTATTTATCAGTTCTGTTATCCCGATTCCTCATACCTGACTCGACCTTACCCAGACCATGTCCTGACTCTGTTCAGACCTAGCATCCCTCATTTACATCCCTGCCCCTGTCCCGACTCTCTCAGACCTTGCCCAGACCCTGTCCCGACTCTCCCAGACCCTGTCCCGAACCTGTTCAGACTTTTTCAGAACCTGCCCCTACTGACGCCAGTCACTACCCCGACCGACGATGGCACCTTAACCGATGTCGGCACCTTCCCAGACCGACGCCGGCACAACAGAGACCGATGCCGGCGACTGTGCAGAATAGTGCTGCATATCAGGTACACATTTTATTTTCTATCATTTATTTCTATCATTTCATCTTTTATTATCTACTTTCATCCAACATTATGCTTTTTATCAGTGGGTTGATATCCTTTTAGGGAGTCTTCGTACTTCCGAGATCGGGCGTTCGCCTGACAACCCACCATATCTTTGACTAACATCTTTCCGTGTTTTAGTCTCTTTTTCATAGGTGTCATTCCTCCACAGCCAAAGAGGAGAATCTTCCAACGTCTGATTTCGGTGCGCTCAACTTTATCAGGTACTTCTAGCCTTAACCTTTTATTTCAGTTTCTTATTTCTTCTTTAAATGTAGAAAGCAATTTTGCATAGAAACATTCTGGCACGCCCGGTGGGACCCTAGGTCCTCCTTGGGTTCTTTCTTTCTTTCGTTTATTTAGGCGCATTAGGTTTCTTCATTTTCGCCTCCTTTCGTCTCTTCTTAAACGACATCATAAGCAGAACTAAAATGAACATTTCTTTCTTGCACTTTTAGACTAGCTAAACTCATATTCTTCGACTCTTTCTCCATTCATCTTCATACGAACAAACATTTCGACTTGGACATTAAAACACTTTGCATTCATTTCTGTTTGCTTGCATCTCTTAGACCACACATAGTAATTAAACCGCATATTGAATTAATCTAGATCACTTCATGTTACACGACCAAACCACCTGCACAAAACAAACATTTTAACTTACCTGAGACAAGGCCCGACTGGGATTTCATCCCCCAACGGATACCTTACCCATCCTGGTGACCCTACTTGGATTTCATCACCAAGGGGGAAGCCCACTCCGTTCTCTGGCGGAGTATAATCTCTAGGCGAGGTATATCTTGGCTAAGCGAAACCAGCTAACCACTGGAATCGTGAAGTGAGGGGAGCTTGCTCCTTAGCACCAGGCCACATACCAGACCCTAACACAGACTTCTTGAGCACCATAACAAAACCCGAAACCTTCCATAGACTGCTTCTTCTAGGACCCGACTCACAAAACCAATCTTCCTCTACACACATTCTAAGGCATAAGCCACTATAATCCTAATAATTTACTTCTAGGGTTTTAGGATCTGCTTGTGTCTTCATCTTTTTGGTTCTTATCTGCTTGTTTGAGCTTGTGAGGACATTCTTCCTTGCCTTTAATGGTTCTGACTCGTAGCCAAGCCAAGGCTCTAGTCGATCATGCGAGGCATCATCCTCTTCCGTCTACCCCGCCTACAACCAACCCTATAATGGAGTTCAACTCGAAAACTGAAAGAACTCCTACCAGACCATCTCCGACCCAAACGCCTATTATCCCAGAAGGGGACCAAGATTTCACACGATTCTTGGACCTCAATACTGCAGCCTTGCAATACTATCTCGCGAATAGCCGAACGCGAGACTCCTCGGGCAATCCAATCTATGGAATGCCGACTTCTCTTCTCGAAACTGCAGCCGTATCAACGGCGTTCGTAGTCCAACCCTTAGATACCCAGGTTGTTACCTCAAACAATGACCAACCTCTTACCAACCATCCAAGTGTGGCTTCTCCTTCCATCGTTGGGCCCACTTTCACCAGGGTTTTGGCCCCCAATCAATCTCAGTCCACTCAACCACTTTCTACCCCCTTTCAAAACATGGTCGTCTCCATTCCGCCTACCCTTACTCCTATCAACACTAGGGTGGCTACCCATCCATTGGCCCATGTTACCTCTAGTCAACCTCCCATGACCACATCAAACCTAGCCATGTCTTCTATCCAACCATCCTTAGTCACTTCTTCTGTCCCTATGACTAGTCATCTGTACATTGCGCCCTTATTGGTACAACCGACTACGTCATATACCTCTTCCAGCCTCTTTCAAGTGCCTTACAATCTAGGAGGCGCTCCACCCACCAATCCATCAGTAGATATTATCAAGATGTTGATGGATAAAATGTCCAACCTAGAGACCTCCGTTACTGGCTCGCACAATACGCTCTCGTACGAACAAATTTGCAACGAGCCCATCCATCCTTCTGTCCCTATCAGACCATATCCCAGCCAGTGGGAACTTCCTAAGTTTTCTCATTTCCAGAGCAAGGAAGACCCACAACAACATTTACGGGCATTCAGACACGCCTGTTACCTTATCGCCCACGACGATACGTTACTCTTACGCACGTTTCCCATGTCTCTCTCGGGTGCTGCGCTTGATTGGTACAGCTCTCTTCCCAGTCATTCCATCTTCATGTTCACTCAGCTGGCCCAGCTCTTCCTCGATCATTTCTCCATCAATATCACCAAGAAGGTCTCCATCACAAACCTCTATTCTATCCGCCAGTTTGAGGATGAATCCATTGCTGATTTCGTCACTCGGTGGAGGGGCCTTATCAATCAACTTTCATTTTCCTTACCCCAGCCTGAGCTTATTGAACTTTTCTCTCAAGCCTGCGCTAAACATATTTCTTCTACCTTGAGGGTTCAAACCTTCCGTACTTTTGACGAAGCCTTCACGATGGCTCGTAAACTTGAGTTACGTGCCGTTGAGGAGAATAAAGTCAAGTTGCGGAGTAAGAATCCCAACTCCAAAACCAATGACCCCTCTTCTAAGCCTTCCTCATCCAATTCTAAATCTAAAACTTCAGCAAATGCTGTGGTTGTTAGATCTTCTTCCTCTTCACCTTCAACTAATCAATCTGAACCATCCACATCTATGAGCGCCACTCGTCAATTTCAGCAGAGATACATACAGCGACAGTTTACTCCACTTGGAGAATCATACGCGTCTATGCTAGAAAAACTCTTCAAACAAGGGGCCATCAATCTCCCTCAGATCCGACATCCACCACAATTTGATCCCTCACGCACCATCCCTATGTGGTATAGGGAAAATGACTTCTGTAACTACCACTGTGTTAAAGGTCATGACACGAGTAACTATAAAACCCTTAAAAACATAGTCCAAGACATGTTGGAAAAGGGTGACCTCATCCTCGACAATCCTAATGCCCCTCCTAATCAGGGTATCGATATCTTCAAACAACCATTTCCTAATCATCCACCAACCCAAAACAACGTCCAGACCTTGACTGACAATACCCATGAACATAATATTCGAACAGTCAATACGGTCTCACCCCTCATTTCTAACCAACCCCAAGAGGTGAGTTCATCCATCAGTCCATCACATATGGATGAACTTCTTTCACCGGCTAGTTCTCCCTCAACTTCTCTCATTTTAGAGGATGCCTCAACCTTACCAGCACCGCCAGTTTCACCATCTTCCTTCTTGCTGCCCATGGAGGACCCAACCTTTCCTACTCCTCAACCACAAGTGGAGGGCACTATCATCCCTGCCCTTTACCCGCTTGAGGAGCTTCATTCTCCAGTTTCTTCTCCACCCAGAGAAGAACCTATCTCTCCTTCGTCTCCAACCAAACATGAACCTGTTACGACTTCACCATGCTTTAGGCCCAAGACTACTACATCCGTCTTACCTTCAGTCCCACAACCGTCGACGTCTTCTCAAGAGCCCAAATTTCATCCCGTATCTTCTCAGCCATTTTTCTGACTAGTGGAGAGACTCGAACTCCTCCCTTCTAGGAAAGTGGAACATCAGGGATTGTGGGACCGTCTCATAGCTCTTCAACAAGCTTGGGCCCTCTCATCTCATGCTGCTAATCCTCCCATGGCAGAACCTCCTAAGACTATCAACAAAAATCCGATCTCCACTTCCAAACCGTCTACATCTTCATCAACTTTATCAAAACCAAAACCCTCATCTACTCTGCCTAAACCTATCAAATCGCTTGGCGTTCGCCCCCTCTCCACCCTCACTCATCCACAAGTGAAGGTGGACTTAACCCAAACTTTAACTAATAGTAGTCTTCAACCTAAATCTCAAAAGACTGCCAAACCATAGAGGCGAACACCTCCTCTTCCGTCACCATTGCCCTCCATTTTGGGCCCGCATCCTTCAACCCTAACCAGAGTCCTTCCCGTTCCAACCTTTAATCAAAACCGATTGCCTCCTTTGCTTCCTTTACCGACCACTAGCTTACCCTCTCCCAAAAGGGCGATACCTCTCACGAAGAGTGTACCGTCTCAACCTGTCATCGCACCATCAACCCAGAAGGTGGTACGAAAACCCCCTCCAACTTTGCCCAAGCAAAAGTCACCAACATCGCATACATCAATGAGCACAGATCCTTTAGTGGGTTCATACTCTTTAATCTTGCAATGACTTTTGCAAACTTCTAGCATAACTCTTCCACCCATCAAGCCCTTTCAACCTCTCGGGTCTAAACCCTCCTGGTTCGACGACACGAAGATTTGTTTATATCATCGTACACCAAGACATGACACTGAGACTTGCTGTGCCCTCAAGGCTGTCATTCACCGTTATCTAGAGAAAGACACTCTTCTCTTTGAGGACACTTTCGACCGCCCCCCGACTCCTCATAAACCTTCCACCTCTTCAAATCCATCCACATCTCATCAACCAGTTACAACCCCTTCATCATCTTCACCTCCCATCTTTGAAATCAATGCCATTCACATCACCACTAGGTCACAGAAGGACAAGGCGAAAGAAAAAGCTGCCATTCCTTGGACCTACCCTTTTGTCAATCCACCTCAACCACCTAAGCCTAAGATTTCTATCCTTGGCGCGCCTCAACCCTCCTCTTCTTCTTCTTCTTCTGGACCAATCCACGACTCCATGTTGAAACAGCTTCACCAGATGCCTATGAAGATGTCCCTCTACGATCTTATCCAAACCTCGCCCCAACATCGTCAGGCCCTCATCCAAGCCCTGCAGGTAGCGGAGGTCCAACCCGAGGATCCCCAACCACTTGCTGCCCTTGTCCACTCCTTAGCCCCTATTGCCTCCATAACATTCAGCGATTCTGAGATTCCCACATCCAACACGAAAGATCAGGATGCTGCCCTCTTCATCACTGCCTATATCGATCGGACACGCATTAAATGTGTTATGATTGACAGAGGTGCTAGCATCAATATCATCTCCACCCATGCCTTTGATCAGTTGGCTCTTCCCAAGAATTGTGTCTCCAAAACTGACGCGATCTTGCACTCTTTCAATGACACTACTGCCACGACCATTGGCACAGTCATCCTTCATATTCGCGTAGGTCCACGCATAGTCCCGGAGCTCTTCTACATCATCGAAGGAGAGTTCCAATACAACATCTTGTTGGGTCGACCCTGGATCCGCGCCATGTCCTGTGTCCCCTCCACCCTGCACCGTTGTGTGAAGTTTGAGCATGACGGACAAGTCCACCCCATTCCCACTGACCCTTCGCCTTTCAAAACATGCAATACCACCTACCGTCCAAACGATGTCCTCATTCCTATCAAGCCGTTAACCCCAGCACTACCTCCATCTGCAGAAGCTTCAACCAGTTCGCAACAGGCGGTCGCCCTTACACCTCCCCTTCAAGAGACAACCACAGACCCCATGGAAGACGTCTTCCAAAGACTTTCATTGGGAGAATATCGCTTGCTGGCTTTAGACATGTTCCAAACTCGTCAAGAGTATGGACGCCTTCATCACAGCCCCACCTACGACCATCAGATAGGGATGATCATACCTTATGGTCCCCCTCACCTTTGCACTAACCTCATCTATGGGGGGCTTAATCAAGCTCCTCTTGATGGTAATCCTCTTTCTTCACCTCAACCTTTCACATCAGATTTCTCATTTCTTGGCAACCCCGCCTTTGCACACACTTACCTTTACAGGTGTGCATAAAAGGGTTTTGGTTTCGGACGCTATGAGCAGGGCTCCCATCAGCCTATCCAACCGCTCAATGATGACGATGCCAAGAAACGGTATGGTCTGGGATATCACGACCCCACTCAAGACCCTGTAGACCTTTATCCTAAACCAATCCTTGACCAATCTCCTCCACACTCGCCTATTTTGCCACCTTCACCTACGGAGTCAGTGGTTTCCATTCCTCCTAGTTTTTTTTTTCCATAAACACTATCCACCTAGACCCCTTGACTTATCAGCTCAATGGGGTGTCCAAATCTCTCCCTCTCATTCTTCCCAGCATGATCGAAGATGAGTCGGCAACCATCCACACTATTCATTGCATTGACGATGATGCCATTCTTTCTTACATGGGCGCTGATGATTCTTTCATCTAGCGCTCCCTCCCTTCTGAGACCCAAGTTATGTTAAATGAATCAACCATTGACATCAACCTTCCTTCTTCTGATGTTCCTCATGTCTTAAAGATTGGCCAATCTTTAGACGCTCAGGAGCAGCTTGACTATACCCATTTCCTCTCCGACCATAGCAAGGCCTTTGCCTGGACTTACAGTGATATGCCTGGCATCGACCCCACCATCGTTACCCATAACATTGTCACCAAACCAGAGGCTAAGCATGTCAGGCAAAAGCTTTGAAAGATGCATCCTCACATTACCCTCCTTGTTAAAGAGGAGCTTCAGCGCCTCCTTTCTGTCTCCTTCATCCAGCCCATTGACTATCCACAGTGGGTCTCTAACATCGTCCCAGTCACCAAGGCAACTGGGGGGATTCAGATCTGCACAGACTATCGCGACCTCAACCTAGCTTGTCCCAAAGATGACTTTCCTCTTCCTAACATCGACCAGCTTGTTGATCTTACGGCCGGCCATGAGATGTTATCTCTTATGGATGGGTTTTTAGGATACAATCAAATCCTGATCGCTCTGGAAGATCAGCACAAGACTACTTTCATCACCCCATGGGGGACTTTCTGCTATCGAGTCATGCCTTTCGGCTTGAAAAATGCAGGCGCCACTTATCAGCGCACCATGACCTACATTTTCCATGATCTCCTCCACAAAATCATGGAGGACTATGTGGATGACCTGCTCGGCAAATCCAAGCTTCACCGTGACCATCTGACCATTCTCAGAATCATCTTTTCTCATCTTCTTCAGTACCATGTTCGTCTTAACCCCAAGAAATGTGTTTTTGGGGTCCTCTCTGGCAAGCTTCTCGGCTTCATTGTTTCCTTCTGTGGCATCGAGATACATCCCACCAAGATTCGCGCTATCCTCGAAATGCCTCCCCCGACTAATCTCAAGCAGCTTCGTAGTTTGCAAGGCAAGCTCCAGTCCATTCGCCATTTCATCTCGCAGCTTTCAGACCGCTGTCAACCTTTTCATCATCTCCTTAAGAAGGACGTCATTTTTACATGGGATAAGAACTGTCAAGAGGCTTTTGAAGCCTTAAAATGCTATCTGGTCTCTCCACCAGTCCTCATTCCACCTAAAGACGACCAACCCTTCTACCTTTATATCTCAGCCACTCACCATTCGTTAGGTGCCATGATCGCGCACCGAGACAAGCATCACCGTGAGCAAGCTGTCTATTACATCAGCCGAACACTGGTCGACTATGAAACTCGGTATACCCATATCGAGAAACTCTGTTTGGCGTTAGTCTTTGTTGCTACTAAGCTTCGCCACTATCTTCTTAGTCACAAAACCTTTGTCATCACCCACACCGACCCTCTCAAGTATATGCACTCCAAGCCATATCAGAATCAACGTATGGCTCGGTGGCTCATGCTGCTTGCTGAGTTCGATCTCGAATTCATCTAGTAGAAATCTATCAAGGGGCAAACCATTGCTGATCAACTAGCAGATGCCCCTCTTCCTGACAATCAACCTTCACAGTGTGAATTCCCTGATGAGTCTATCACTGCGCTTTCCTCCGATGACATCACCTATCAGATGACTATGTTCTTTGATGGTTCCAAATGTCAACTAGGTGGGGGTGCTGGGGTTATTCTCATTCCATTCGAAGGAGAGCCCATGCCTCTGTCTTTTAAGCTCGACTTTGATTGTACCAATAATATGGCCGAATACGAGGCCTTAATTTTGGGACTTCAGACTGCCCTCTCTCTCAGCATCAAGTCCATCAACATCTTCGGTGACTCACAGCTCATCGTCAATCAGGTCAATGGTTCATACCTCTGTAAAAATGAAATTTTGCAAAGGTACAAAAATTGTGCTGACTTTCTCCTTGCATCTTTCGATCATTTCCTCCTACAGACTGTTCCTCGATCCACGAATAAGTTTGCTGACACTATGGCTTCTCTCACTTCCCATATCCCATCTTCCTCATCTGCATCTAGACTTTTTGTCATGGTGCGCCGTGTGCCGTTACCTTCATATATCTCTCCTCACATTCATCATGTCAACACTATAGACCCAAGCCCATAAGATGTTTGGTATAAGCAACTTGTAGACTTCTTATCTTTCTCTGTCATTCCTCCCAACCTCTCTAGTAATGCACGATGAGCTTTTATCAAGCGTACTGCTCGCTATACCATGCTAGGGGGTCTTCTCTATAAGCGAGGCTTCGACGGCCTCCTTCTTTGCTGTCTCACCTCCACTGAAGCATCTCAAGCCATTCAACAAGTCCACGACGAGATTTGTGGCGAACATTTTAGTGGGAATTCGGTTGCCAAGCGCATCCTTTGTCTGGGCTATTATTGGCCTTCCCTTCATCAAGACTATAGCGATTATGTTCAGCATTGCATCAAGTGTCAGCAGCACTCTAACTTGCTTCATCTCCCCAGTCACGCCTTACAAATTGCTCAGGATTTTTGGCCTTTTTCTCAATGGGGTTTAGATCTCATCGGTGAGATTAATCCTCATTTGTCTCTTCGTCATCAATCCATCATCACAGCCACTGAATATTTCACCAAGTGGGTGGAAGCCATTCCTCTCATTTCCACAAAAGCCGACAAGATCGTCGACTTCATCAACACCCACATCATCTGTCATTTCGGTGTCCCTCATAAAATCATCACCGATAACGGCAAGTCCTTTAAAAACAAAACTGTCCAAAAGCTATGCGACTCCTTCGGCATCAAACTTAGTTTCTCTTCGCCTTACTACCCACAAGCAAATGGGCAGGCCGAGGCTTCCAACAAAATTCTCACCAAAATTCTCATGAAAGTGGTCAGTGACATAGGCAGGGATTGGCACATTCACATTCCCTTCGCTTTGTGGGCTTACCGCACTAGCATCCGAACCTCTACGGGTGCTACTCCTTTTTCTCTCGTGTACAGAACAGAGGCTGTCTTACCTCTCGAAGTACAGATCTCGTCTCTCCGTATTTCTCTACATGATATCCTTTCCAATGATGACTTTCATCAAGATCGCTTAGCTCAACTTGAGTTACTTGACGAACGCCGTCTTGCTGCCCTTAATCATCTCCATGTCTATCAACGTCGCATCAAACACAACTATGACAAAAATCTACGAGAATGAGATTTCAACATCGGAGACCTCGTCCTCAAAGAGAATCAACACGTGACCAATATGGAGTGAAGTAAACGAGGAAAGTTTGCTCCTAATTGGCTCAGACCTTTTATTATCATGCACAAGTATGGATCAGGGACTTATCGTCTATCTTCTCTTGATGGACGCCCAGAACCTGAGCCTCTTAATGCGTTGCATCTGCGACCGTTCTATTGCTAGTCGAGTACTCGTCCACTTGACACTTAACTTGAGCTCATCCCTTGAGCAATCCCCATCCTCTTAATCCTACCTCCTTTCAACCCTATTCCTCTTAACAATTCCTATAACCCTTTTATGCGGTATGGATGCTTTGTCCTCATAAAAGGGAGTCCTTGACCTTCTATAATCTTGTCCATGACTCACATTTTTATAAAAACAAATCAAGATGTCAAAACATATCCATGGTCACTATATCAATATCAAAATCAAACAAATAGACTGCTCCCTCGAAGGACAGCTGTACTATCATTGCTGTAATAAATAGACTGCTCCCTCGAAGGACAGCTATTCAAAAAGCCTTTATATTAAACAAAAATCTAGACCACTCCCTCGAAGGATGGCTATGACTAATCTGGAAATAAACAGCATTATTTTAGAAGCTTCCCGCATTGATCAGCTTCACAACCTGACCACCAAACAAATGACATCTCTATGCAGGCTTCCCGCATTGATCAGTCTGCGCCAAAAAAAAAAAAAAAAATTGAATGTCATGGACTTGACTTATAGTTGTCTCAGGGTCTCCTATAAAAAGGGGCATCATTATCTTTGCTCTTAAAATAGGTTACCCTTCTTCCTCCTCCTATCACCCGCTCAAGGGACTTCGAGCTCACTTTAATGTCGAAGTGATTCGATTACCGCTCTAACATAACCACAGTCAATGACGTCACGCATGAATGGGGCTCTTGGTTCTCATAACCCCTATTTATGCTATCTTTTTGGTCTTTGTCAATGAAAGAGCAATATGCTTTTCACTTCTTCTACACTTTGGTCACATTCACCTTCATCACTTGTCAATCGACTCAACTCAACTCTCTTTTCAAACCATCAACCTGACCTAGCCTATTCACCCTAGTTTCTATGGACACCAATACACATGGAAACTATCGACCCGCCACAATTTATGTTCAGCATAAACCAATACTTGCTGAAGCATAAATAAACCTCAATTCATTTTTAGCATACATCCATCACGAATATGGAATATTGCTAGGGATGAAAAACCCCTCAACCAATGTTGCAGAATACACCATTTGGAAAAGGCTGCAACATCTTTTTTTTCCTCATCATTTCATCCAATCATCAACCAATCTATCAACCATTTTAACCACCTATCTACCACTTAGACGCTTGGTTTGAACTACATTGGTCTGAGGCCCTATCACCAGGGCTATGTAGGCAGCACTCAGTTGACATGGGGTCTTCTGAGGTTAGGTCGACCATTCTCGTTTGTTTGTCTCTCTGATGGACAAACCTTCTTTCCTTCTTTTAACCATAATCTTGTCCTTGACCATGACCCATTTTTGACCCTCCCTCCCTTCTAGGGAGAACTACATTGGCCTGAGGCCCTATCACCAGGGCTATGTAGGCAGCACTCAGTTGACATGGGGTCTTCTGGGGTTAGCTCAGCCACATCCTTTCGTCCATTCCTCCCCTCGACCACCAACCATTGGAGATCATGCCTATCTCCGCTGACCTCGACTACTTCCAAGACATTATTGCCTTAGTTGTTTTTGCATGTATGCTACCTCATGACTGGTTAGCAGAATTGTGCACAGACCTTTTTGAACCCTCACAAGTATAGGATCGCAAACCGGTTGATCCGCACTACTTGTGGCTTTTTCGTGTTTCTAGGAGCACTTCCTGAGCTCGGGATACCTGGAACGCGATGACCCATTTGGAGCTTCAGCTTAGATTGAGTGACCCAATCAGTAGATGACTAAATGCTGGGGCCCGGTTACTTCAATTTTGGCACTCCTCGACCCTTGACCTGCGACACTTTGGCCTGACCATCTGGTGCAGTGGTATGCGCGCAATCACGACTTTTACAGCATTCACCCTCACCCCTTTTTCATCCACTCTTTGTCAAATCAGCACCCGATTCTTGGTTCCCTTCCCTCGACTCCTACTTTGAGGGGGAATACCTCATCCATAATTAGGGCAACCTATCTGCTTCCTATTATTGTCTTACAGTTCATTCGAACAACCAACAAGATGAAATCAACCTTATCCCTCACCTGGGGCAATCACTCCTATTTTTGTCTTGCAGTTCATCAAAACAACCAACAAGACAAAAAGGGGCAAATGTAGACACTGAAATCGTGTCGACTCCCCTGGTCACTCTCCATCTTATTCTTCTTCGCCTATTTAACCCTTGTCGATCACTTGTTCCACCAACCTTGACCCTGGCAGCATGTAACAATGAGCATAGAGCTAAAGCTAGACTCTATCCCCATTGTGCATCTATCGACGACGGTCTTTACCCAGCCGATGTCGCTGACGTCGGTCACTTATCGGCCGACATCGGCAATCCTGCCGACGTCGATCACCTTGCCATTATCCGTTATCAGTTATCATTCGGTTTCCCGAAACGGTTGACGAACCGTCTCTTGAACCGTCCCCCGCCTTCATCAACCTCCACCAACCATTCGAGACCAGACCCCAAACGCTATCCTGAACGCTATTCAAAATGCTGATCAATTGAACCCCGAGCAATCATCAACCTATGAACTCCAACATCAACACTCTTAGCATCAACCAACTTGCACTCAATCCGGCACTGCACAGACAACTCCAACTATGGCTTTCATCGCATCTTTTGGCAGGTAAGTATTTATTCTATTTATTTTATTTCTTCCTTAGTTATTATTTATCAGTTCTGTTATCCCGATTCCTCAGACCCAACCCGACCTTACCCAGACCCTGTCTCGACTCTGTTCAGACCCAACATCCCTCGTTTACATCCCTGCCCCTGTCCCGACTCTCTCAGACCTTGCCCAGACCCTGTCCCGACTCTCCCAGACCCTGTCCTGAACCTATTCAGACTTTTTCAGAACTTGCCCCTACCGACGCCGGTCACTACCCCGACCGATGATGGCACCTTAACTGACATCGACACCTTCCCAGACCGACGCCGGCACAACAGAGACCGACGCCAGCGACTTTGCAGAACAGTGCTGCATATCAGGTACGCATTTTATTTTCTATCATTTATTTCTGTCATTTCATCTTTTATTATCTACTTTCGTCCAACATTATGCTTTTTATCAGTGGGTTGATATCCTTTTAGGGAGTCTTCGTACTTCCGAGATCAGGTGTTCACCTGACAACCTACCATATCTTTGACTAACATCTTTCTGTGTTTTAGTCTCTTTTTCACAGGTGTCATTCCTCCACAGCCAAAGAGGAGAATCTTCCAACGTCTGATTTCGGTGCGCTCAACTTTATCAGGTACTTCTAGCCTTAACCTTTTATTTCAGTTTCTTATTTCTTCTTTGAATGTAGAAAGCAATTTTGCATAGAAACAGGTCTATCCCACGCTTCTACCTTCAACCCAGTCAACACAATTAAATTGCACTGCTATTCCTTTTAAGTCCATGCCCACACTTATTTTCAAGATCTCAGCCTCTATATTTTGTCCCTTCCAATGCTGTCTTAATTGCAAGATCTCTATCGAATTGCCTGGAGAGCAGCTCCAAAGAAATGAGTTACTCTTAAGGAAGTCATGTATGAGAAAAGTCAGACCTCTGGCTGTATTTTGTCCTTTATAGTTCCTATCTTAGAAGCTCTGATAAGCCTGAAAATAAAATATTAAAATAAGCACCTTGTCATTCTCAATTTATCAAACAACAGCTCTCCACCTGTAGGCCGAGCTGGCCCTTTTTGCATAGAATATGCCTTCCTTATAATATGCTATGGACTATTATTGTTGCTATGCTTTCCCTCTTTTGTTGCAGCTGGGTGATATTATTGCTATGGCCTCCCTTAAATTTTTTGTCTTTTTGTTAAGTCCAGATGCTTGTCTCTAAACCCTACACAACTTTTAATATCCAAATATATATTTCTAAATATGTCCCTACCCCTATATTTTGTACTTTCCCAGTCATGCCTTATTTTCAAGATCCCTACCGGTGACCTCCTCAATGATGTCTCCAAGTCATATGATGCAATGATAATCTATAATAAAAATCTAACCCTTGATGATAGAATAGAAATCTAAAGACTCTCTTGATAGATTCTCCAACTATAAACCCCTGATTTATCAAAGTGAATGACCGTTGAAACCCCAGATCTGATCAATAAGCTCGATGTGAATTCCATCACGAATCCACTCCTGAAAAGAGCTAGGTTTTTGTCCAACTCTTCTCCAATCTGCTGAAGGTTTTCATCCTCAAAGATTTAGCTGAACCCACGTTCAAGCGTTACAATAATGCATCAGAAATTTTAAGCAACAAAAGATGAAAAATGCTTTGCCCTCAACTTCTTTTAAAGGCTCCCAAGAATCTTCTAGAAGAAGCCAACTTATTTAATATTTTATTTTTTCCCATTTTAATTAAAATTAATTAATTAAAGTCATCATTTTGAAGAAATATTAATTTTTGGACAACTTAAATTAATTAAATCACTTTATCATAATTTTGGGGACATTACATTTTACAACTTCCTAGAATACCATGCCCTACAAGAAGAAGCTTTTCAACTACAAATAAGATGCAAAAATAAGAAACCATGCTAAGGAAATCTTAGTTACCACTAAGAAATATTGATCATCAAAATAGAACACACTATGAATAGTCATGATGAGGTAAAAATAAGTAGTCTTATTGATCAAATGGTATGAAATTTATTAGGGCTTTGCCGTACTTAGGTGGAGCATAAGTTATAATGGCTAAAATGGCTAGTTTTTATAGAACTTTAGAGAGAGAAGAAGAGAGATGTAAAATGGTCACATGGACACTTGTAATGCTAAGAAAATTAGTTACTTGTGCATGATAATAGGATATGGGATGAACCATTCAATGTTAAGAGGTACAAGTGTCCATACAAGGCATGAAACTCTTGTAAAGTGGCATAAAACTCCTCATTCAGGCTTAAAAAACTACCTTCTTGATTTAGACCTATTTGAACATACCAAAAATGATTAGGTATAGGTATAATGATTATAATGAAGGTGAATGGTTTTATACATTCCTTTCCATACATTGGTTGTAGGCTTGGTCATCTAGAATCATTTGGGAATGAGTCATCATCATCTACAATCTAATAAACTCTTCCTTCATGCACCCTACATACTTGGATTCCAATAAGGAATCAATTTTCCATGAAAATCCATTTGAGGGATTTTATGACACATTTTATGACCCTTCATGACCTTAGAAGTGTTAGGCACTCCTTAAAATCACGTCACTTGAAGTTTTCCACCCTTCTCACTAGCATGGTCACTATGCCAGTTTCGACTGGTTGAGATGAAGTTATTTATTTGCATACTTAGGAGTTTTTCTAAAGCATTAAATTGACATATAGAGTTATAAAAAGTATATATCTTTCTCCAACACTTTATTTCATCCTTATACTCCTTCTAGAACCTGTAAAACACACAAAATGGATAAAATATCCTATTTATACCATCTCTATATAGATAATTTTGATGGTAGTGAGCCTTAATAATTCCTATTTAACATATAATCATCATTCATTCCATTATGGTCCATTTTGTTGCATTATCTCTCTCATTTCCTCAAACTAGTCTTTATAAGGATTTAGTAAGGGTTTTGAGGAGTTTCACCCTCTTAAGGTTTATTCATGAATATTTGACATTGGAATTTCAATATAATTCCACAAAGAAAATTTTAAAAACTTCTTATAACTCTTATAAACCTCTTTGGTACCCATGTAAAGCATCAAGAGAGATATGAGTATTCAAATTTGACCTATTGAGCTTGTTCTCTTATTCCTTGTAGATCTTAGTTGGTTTTGGGATCAAAAATGGATTATTTTTTACTCATATACAATGTGAAAGATTTAAAATAACTTTAAATATTCTAAAAAAATTTCCTAATCCATTTTAATTATTTCCCAAATCTAGAATTGAAAATGGCATCCCCTTTGGCTTATAGGCCTCACCATGCCTAATAATCTATCTACACTTTAAATCCCAAAATGAGTTTTTAATGGTTCTCCATACATATAAATATCCTATATAACTCTATTTTTACCTAATAAATTTTTCTAAATCCATGGGAATGCTCATCTCATGTCACAATTTGAATTGACCCTCCATTTGGCCTCTAAGCCTAAATGTGCCTAACAGGCTTATCTTCAACTCCAAAGGTTTATACCACCCTATTAGGATTAATTATTTTATTATTGGTTTCCATTATATTTCCTAGTGTCATCCAACTTTTAAAATCCCCTTTTAAGGTCTCTATATCTTTTGGCTTCATATTTCTACCTTATTCTCCAAACCCTAACAGTTTTGACCTAAGGGAAGTACCCTCTATCTGAGACAAAATAGAGGGTACTTACCCTATTATATTAGACCAATTAAATATTTTATGGGAATAAAAAAGTTTCTATGACCTCCCACATGAAAATTTATCCTTTTATTTTATGGTTAAACCCTCTAATAGTGTTAAAAATTGAGGCATACTGCTAGTAAAAAGATTGTACAAAGGGTTTCTTAGTGTAAACCTTATTTTTCTTATCCAAGCCACTTATTTGATCCATATCCATTTTAAAATTCCTATTTATGTTATCCTTTTCATTATATAGTGGCTCTAATATCCATTCAACACCCTGACCATTCATGTACCTTTCATACTCCTAAACTCATAAGACGGTGTTCTGTTCCAAAGATTATGCCTGTAGGTTGTTTAAGAATAATTAAGATTGATATTAGTGTATGGACTTATTTAAACCTTGTAATATATTAAAAAATTAATTTTATCTATCCATTCATACTTGGAACATACCAATTCCCAAGGAACTATCTCCCTTTAGCTCACTATTTCATACAATCACATAGTTGATTGTGCTTCTTGTAAAATAGGGGTCATCTTTAGGAAACATTGCATAGTTTTAACCTTGAAAAGCTTGAATTATATTCTATTTAATATTTAAATGGACATTTTTTAGTGTTTATAATTCATCCTCACCCTATTTGGATTAAACCATCACCTGGACAATGTTTTTTTGCTCATTGTCTACCTATAATTAGTTGTAGGTGCTCATTTTATGGTGAAAAGGGACTTTTAGATGTTAATGGGAGACCAAAAATAGTATAATATTCCATTTAAAAAATATATAGATAATAAAATTATCTTTATACTACCTATAACCATTTAACCTTGATATTATAATCATGTACCAACTTGGAAGATAGGGTCACTATCAGTTGTAGGTGTGTGTTTAGTTGTTTATACAGACTGTAGGTATGCATGAGACCCTAAAATAGAAAAAATCACCCTATTTAATGGTATATCCATGTCATGAATGATCACTTATTAATATTTTAACTCTCCCCATAGTCTATCATGATCTATCTTTACATCATTAGGTGTGAGGGCTCTTTAGGACTCAAGCTTGTAGACTTCACTACTTAAAAATAGTCATAAATTGGCAACTTTGGACCTCCAAAAATCCAATCTCCACTGCTCATTTGTCCTTAAAAATCATAAAATTTCTTGTACTATGTGGATAATATAAGAAAAAAAACCATTAGAATGCATCAAAGTCTCTTGTAACCATTTTATGATATGTCAACAAAACCTATAGGTGCTCTATTTTCTCCTTTTGGGGATAATGTCCCTAAACACTATCATCTTATGATTTAAAAGTATTCATCACTATCACTTGCCCATATAACACTCCAAGGAGGTCTATTATGGTTAATTTCATCTACTAAGATTCCAAGGAAAGATTTTTTCATGCCCTAACCTCCCATACTAGGGCTTATATACCTCTATTAGGGTCACTTGTAGGTGATTATTGGCATATGCAAGCAAACAATATGAACATCCTTCAAACAATATGTGATGTATGGACCTTTGATCAGTCCAACCCTTTTTATTCTCTTCTAATGAATTTTTTTCAACCATTGGGTCTTTAAGAAGATCTCAAAACCTTACTCTCAATGTTATTATCCTCTTCCAAGCACCTGTAGGTGCACTTCCATGGCAGATAGTGAGTATAAGTATGAGCAATGTGTATTTCTTGACCATTTTATGAATGTCATTCCTATCCCAAGGATTTAAAATATATAATTTATATTATTAAGGAACTTGATCAGTTCCAAACTTGATTTTCAATGTGCTTGGTCCTATGAGGGCACATGTACATGTTCACTAATGGTTGTTTGAATGGTAAGTTGCATATTACTGCACCTTCATGGAGAGTTTGCCTTAGAGAATGAAATTTAAATAGGATGGGACCAATAAAAAATTAAATACATGGTGTTGAGCTTCTCTACACCTTTTAGAACCATTCCTAAAGCATGAGAAACTCTATTGAAGTGGAAACTTGCCTATCTTTCAAATATGGCTAATATTCCAACATGAGATGATTTACTCATAAAATAAACTTGAAACATGAAACAAAGTATGAGGAACATTAGATAAGGAATCTAAAATCATCTAGAATCAACATTAACAACTTGTCAAGTTCATGAGGATGGTTCATAAATCAAATCCACCATTATTTAAACTATTGTAATAGAAATTAAGGTATTTTAGTTTAATTTCATATCCCCAAGGTGTTTGATATGAAACCTCCCCTAATTTCCATACCAATTATAAACCTAAAGATTGGTTTTGTGTGCCTAAAGGGTGAAAAAAGAGAAAAATAGTTTTGGGCCAAAACTGTCACTTCCAGAGTATTTAAAACATGGATCTCATATTTAGGAAGATGAAGGGACATTCTGTGATCTTCTCTGACATGGCACACTTCCCCATGGGTTGTATAAGTCCCAAACTCACCTTTTCACCCAAAAAAACTACACTTTCTTCTAAAACACCTACCACTTTTAGTTACCAATAATTGATTAAGACATGTGAGGGCACATGGCATGTGACATAACCATTTAGAACATTCAAACTTTTCAAATAATATGTAAAATTAATTAAATTCCTCTTTTTGACCTCAAAATGACTAAAAGGACTAAAATGACTAAGGAACAAGGCTAGTATAACATTAAATGACATTAATTGACCTATGAAACACCTTGTGACATATGTATTATACCCATAAAGAACCTAAAAGTCAATTTTTTACCTATAAGGTCCCCATCTTGACATATAGGTCAAATTTGGTCAACAAATTGGTGACTCATAGAGGTAGCATGCCTACTATGCTAACTAGACTAGTAGACTTATTAGTCCATTGGGCTTAAGGAGTCATACAAAGTCTGAGACAAACAAAAGGAACTTGAAAAAAATATTTTATCAAGATAAGACCACTTGACTACCTCAACCACATAAAAAAAAGGACACACCAAAGCAAAGAAAAAACAAACTAATAAGACACACACACACACATGTGCTCAAGGTACTTAGGGGAAATGAAAAACAAACTATTATGCACAGCTAAAAACTAATAAGACCTCCTTTCCAAGACTGAAAGGAAATTTTCTTGAATCATCTTCATGATGGGATGAATCATAGTGTCAATCATGTTTCCCCTTGAATTGGATGCTTTATAGACTAAACCTACTTCTTGTCACCTCACTTGTTATGATCTTAAATAGACTATCTTTAAATTATGCTCTTAAATAGACTATCTTCAAATAGGTCTCCAATGTGTGTGTGTGTGTGTGTGTGTGTGTGTGTGTGTGTGTGTGTGTGTGTGTGTGTGTGTGTGTGTGTGTGTGTGTGTGTGTGTGTGTGTGTGTGTGTGTATGTATATGTATGTGTATATATATATATATATATATATATATATTCCTTATTCCTCTCTTTAACTTGTACACATATCTCATACTACTTCCCACTCTTCATCTCATGATCAACTAGTATCTTCTTGGTATGCATGGATTCAAGAGGATTGGTTTATTGTTCCTTATAAGATTGAGGCCAATAAGAGCTTATTCCATCCTTAAAGAGATGATGTGTTTCTCCCAACTGATTGAAATGATGATATCCCATCTTTATGATTTAAAACATATCATCATCAAATACATATGCCTCTTGAAAGGATATATTTGAAATTGCATATTTACTTGAGTGCCAAGGCTACCTTCTCCATCTTTGACTAGATCATAGCCTCCTTTAAGAGGATTATAACCTATCCTAATGACTAAAAACAGGGAATCCTAAGGCTTATTAGGAACTTTTGCTTTCCCATTTATGATATCTTGCATAGTGATGAAAAAACCATGGACTATTTCTTCCTCTTTGATAAAAGGAAGACATTCTTTCATATCAACCCAATCTGAAGATTCAACACAAGATAACACCTCTTATTTATCATTTATAACCTCTTAATTTCTATCAAATTACATTTAAACATCTATAATAGGACTTTGGTTCTCAAGGGCTGCAATATCCTCCATTTCCTTTTTTATGATTCCAAGACTAGCCATTTTGAAGTCATGTGACTTAGCCCAATGAGGCTATCAAGGAGTTAGTATTTATTCAAGCAAGAGTTTTGAGTTTTTTTCAATCAAATACTCTTCTTTAGGTTCCCATACCATAGGTCCATCAAGGGAAAGGGTGATGGGGTAAGGACAAGATGAACTATTTGGTGGAGGTGGCACATAGAGCTCAAAATTAGATTGAGAGTGAAAAGTAGGGAACTATTTTAGAAGCTCTTAAGGAAGGGGAGGCAAACTTTGGGATAAAATGGCTTGTTTTTCTTCTTTAAATTTTATAATCACTTCATTTAAATCTTAATGTGCTTGATATTTATCTTGAGGAAGGTTAAATGGGGTGTGTTTAGGCATATGCTCTTGTTTTGGGTTTAAACCTTTCATCACACTTTGACTTAGCAACTTCATTTTTTACTCTAACTCTTCAATTTGCTTGGCTAGGTTGTCTTGGAAAATTATTTATTGAATTTTATTGGAGTCTTCATGAGAATGAGGAGTACAAGAGGGTTGACATGAAAGATAAGAGGTATCTTGAGGAAGGGTGGGAGGGACTTGCAAAGGATCAACTTCATTCTCAACTTCATTCTCCTTAACAAAACTTTTATCCTCTTTTTTCCCCCATGATTGCACTATCTTACTCCATCTTAGGATGTTGGGATTGGAATTATTTTATTGAGGTGGTGATGTAATTTGAGGAGTGGGTGAAGTGTTCAAAGAACTTTAATCTCCTTAGGATTGGATTCTCCACCTTGTCTCCAACTTAGGATCTCATATTTAAAGGTATTGTATTGAGATGGGGATGTAATTGGAGAGGTAAATGAGGTATTTAATTCCACTTAATTTATTTATAACATGGACTGATTCATATGCATATTAGCCAAATAAATATGCCTATCAATATTAGCTTAAAAAATAAGGTTTTTCTTTTCAATTATCTCCTCCAATTGATTCGGAAAAGGATGACTTTGATATCCTTGATTGGGATCATGAGTAGGAATCAAATATGTCTGATAGGAAACTTGGGGAAGTGGATATTAAGGCTAATAGGTTTGGTGAGGTTTACTTTCATACACTTTTATCCTATCCTATAAGGTAGAAACTAGACCACTCACATCAAACATCTCACTTGTGAGCCTTTGCCAATTGGCTCTCTCAAAAGGTACCCACTCTCTTTTGACCAACTCTATTGAAACTCTCACCTTATGAATAAGATGACTAGAACCTCTTTATTAAATCCCCTTAGAGTATCAAGCTCCAACATGTACCTCTCATAGCCCAAAAGTGTTTATTTGAAGGTAGAAATGGATTGAATTGAGAAGTGACTAGGTTGATTAGGAGAAATAAGATATTGATGAGGATGGATATAGTATTGACACAATTCATGAATGGGCTGATACACTTCATGTTGAAGCTATTAAACTTCATGATAGGGCTGATTAAGAACTTTTTCTTGTTGATAGGAAATGGCACAAGCTTGGAATATCTCACCAACTTGTGTAAAACAATACTAACACCAAAATTAGCCATGAAACCTCATTAAGAAGAAAAAATAGAAAGAAATATATTACCAAAAATATTAAAAAGGAAACTTGGGTTACTTCAATGGTTGATGTATCTTTAGAGTCACCATTGATGCTTTGATAGATGCTTCTAAAGGCTGATTATTGAAAGACAAAACCAAAAATATTTGAACCTCTTAGACTAAGAGTCCCATCGGGCATGCCAAAAACTATTGTCACTTGTATTTTCACCCTTTGAGGAGATGCCTAAGCCATCCTCATCTGAGTGGCATAATGGAAACACCTCTAAGCTTTTGGGTATCCTAAGGATGAGGTGAATCTATAGATAGGGCTAGCTTCCTTGATGTACCACTTTGGATCACAAATACACCTAAAATTTTAGGGGGAAAGGGAGAGAGATAACTAAAATAAAAATATCATAAAGGGGGCGATACACCAAATAAGATGATGACTTCTAACCAACTACATGTTACACATGAAATCAAGGGACAAATTGAAAATACACTTCTCCAATCTACATCTTCTCATATCAATGTTACATTATGAGGTTATGGATGAATGTTTAGGCTAGGAGGACGAAACAAGAGGCATTAAATGGAACTAGTGAATAGACTAACTCACTCAAATTTTAACACTTCCTAGAACACTTCACATGCCCCATAAGAAGAATCTTTCTAACTACAAATAAGATGTAAGAATGAGACATGCTAAAGAAAACTTAGTTACCACTAAGAAAGATTGATCATAAAAATAGAACACACTATGAAAAATCATGATGATGTAAAAATCAGTAATCTTATTGATCAAATGGTATGAAATTGAGTAGGTCTTTGTCATACTCAGGTGGAGCATAAGTTATAATGGCCAAAATGGGTAGTTCTTATAGAACATGAGAGAGAGAGAAGAAGAGAGACGTCCAAGGGTCACAAGGACATTTCTAAATCTGAAAAAAACAATTTTTTTTGCATTATAATAGGATATGGGACAATCCATGCAATTTTAGGATGTACAAGTGTCCATACAAAGCATGAAAATATTGAAAAGTGGCATAAAACTCCTCATTCTAGCTCTAAAACCTACCTTCATGATTTGGACCTCTTTAAAAATCCCAAAAATAATTATGGCTATGAATAATGATTGGAATTAATTGGAAGGATTTTAGGCATACCTCTCCATGCATTGGTTTTAGGCTAGTCATCTAGAATCATCTAGGAATTAGTCATCATCATTTTTAGTCCAAAAAACTCTTCTTTCATGCACCCTACACACTTGGCTTCCAAAAAGGAATAAATTTTATATAAAAATACATTACATGGAGTGTATGACACCTATCAATACCCTATATGGCCTTAGAAGCATCATTCATACCTTAAAATCACCTCACTTGAAGTTTTTAACCCTTCTCACTAGCTTGGTCACTATGCCAATTTTGACTGGTTGAGATGAAGCTATTTTTTTGCATACTTAGGATTATTTTCAAAGAATTAAATTGGAATATAAAGTTATAAAAAGTATATATATCCTCCAAACTTTATTTCATCTTCATACTCCTAGATTATGTAAATCACACAAAATGGTAAAAAATACCATGTGTCTACCATGTTCATACATATTTTGTATTGGTAATTTTGATGGTAGGGATCCTGATTAAGTAATATTTAACATAAAATCATAATTAATTCCATTATGGTCCATTTGGGTACATTATCTCTCTGATTTCCTTAAACTATTCTTTACAAGGGTTTAACAAGGGTTTTGAACAATTTCACCCTCTTAAGGTTTATTCATGCAGATTTGACATTGGAATTTAAATATAATGCCAAAAAGTGATTTTTAAATATTCCTTATAACTCTTTTAAACCTCTTTAGTACCTATGAAAATCATCAAAAGAGATATGAGTATTTAAATTTGACCTATCAAGCTCATTCTCTTATTCCTTGCAGGTATGAGTTGGTTTTAGACTCAAAAATGGATTATTTGTGACTCATCTACAATTTAAAATATTTAAAATAATTTTAAATACCATAAAAACATGTCCCAATCTATTTTAATGCTTTCTCAAAGCTAGAATTGAAGATGGCTTCCCCTTTGGCTTTTAGGCCTCACCATGCCTAATAGTCTATCTACACCTTAAAGACCAAACTGAGTTTTTTATGGTTATAAATACATATAAATATCCTATATACCTCTATTGTGACCTCATAAAATTTTATAAATCCATGGTAATGCTCATCTCATGTCAAAATTGGAATTGACCCTCCATTTGGCCTCTATGCCTAAATGTGCCTAGCAGGCTTGACTACAACTCTAAGGGTTTAGACCTCCATGTTAGGATTAATTCCTATGTTCTTGGTTTCCATGTTTTTTATTGGTTTCCTCAAATTTTATAAATCCCCTTGAAATGTCTCTACATCTTCTAGCTTCATATTTCTACCTTATTCTCCAAACCCTACCAGTTTTGACCCTAAGGTAGTAAGTACCCTCTATCTAAGACAAAATAGATGGTAATTACCCTATTATATAAAACCAAATAAATATTTTATGGGAATAATAAATTGTTTATGACATCCCACACGAAAATTTATCCTTTGATCATGTGATTAGACCATTTAATAGTGTTAAAAATTGAGATAGATTGCTAGCAAAAAGACTGTGCACAAGGTTTCTTAGTATTGACCTTATTTTGCTTGTCTGAGATACTTATTCAATACATATTAATTTTAAAATTAATATTTATGTTTACATGGTCATGATATATTTGATTAAATATCCATTAAACACCCTAACCTTTCATATACCTTTCATACTCCTCAAAGCACAAGACTATGTTTTGCTCCAAAGCTTATGCCTATAGGTTGTTTATGAAGAATTAAGATTGAGAATAGTGTATGGCCTACTAAAAATATGATAATATATTCAAAAATTAATTTCATTTATCCATTAATTTTTGGAACATACCAATTACGAAAGAACCATATTCGTTTAGCTCATTGTTTCATATAGTCACATAGTTGACTATGTTTCTAGCAGAATAAGGGTTATCTATAAGAAACCTTGCATAGTTTGTACCTTGAAATAATTTAATGAGATCATATTTAATATTTATATTGACATTTGGTATTTTTTTTCAAATTCATACTCACCCTACTTGTACTAAACCATCACCTAGACAATGCTTTTTTGCTCACTATGTAACTACAATCAGTTATAGGTGTTCATTTTGTGGTGAAAAAGGGCTTGTATATGTTAATGAGAGACAAAATATAGTATAAAATTCAATTTAAATAATATATAAATCATAAAATTCTATTTATACTACTTATAACCATTAACCTTGATGGCATAATCATGTACCAATTTGGAAAATATGGTCTTTGTTAGTTGTAGGTGGGTGTTTAGTTGTTTGTACAGACTATAGGTATGCATGAGACCCTAAAATAGAGAAATTAACCCTATTTAATGGTATCTATATGTCATTAATTATTTCCATGTCCATTTTGAACTATCCCCATATTCTATCATGAACTATATTTTCATGAGGGCTCTTTAGGACTCATACCTGTAGACTTCACTACCTAGAAATAATCATAAATTGGCAACTTTGGACCTCTAAAAAACTAATCTCCACTACTCATTTGTCCTTAAAAATTGGTGTAGTTATTTTAATATGTGGATAATATAATAAAAAACCATAAAAATGCATCAAATTCTCTTGTAACCATGGTATGATATGTCAACAAAACCTCTAAGTGCTCTATTTTCACCTTTTGGGGATAATGTCCCTGAACACTACATCTTATGATTTGAAAGTAGTCCTCACTATTAATTTCCAATATAACACTCTAAAGAGGTATTTCATGGTCAATTTAATCTACTGATATTCCAAGGAAAAAAATTCATGCCCTAACCTCCCATACAAGGGCTTATATACCTCTGTTAAGGTCACCTATAGGTGATTATTCTCATATATAGGCAAATAGTATGAACATCCTTCAAATAATATGTGATGTATGAACCTTTTATCAGTCCAGCCTATTTTATTCTCTTCTAATGCATTATTTTCAACCATGGGGTCTCTAATCAGGTCTCAAAACCTTACTCTCAACGTGATTATCCTCTTCCAAGAACTTGTAGGTGTACTTCTATGGTAGACAATGAGTACAAGTACGAACAATGTGTATTTCTTAAAAAAAATTGAATTTCAGTCCTATCCCAAGGATTTAAAATATATACTTTACATTATCAAGGACCTTGATCAGTTCCAAACTTGATTTTCAACATGCTTGGTCTTGTGAGGGCACCTATACATGTTCACTAATGGCTGCCTAAATGGTAAGTTGTATATGATTGCACCTTCATGGAGAGTTTGCAATATAGAATTAAATTAAAATAGGAGGGGATGAAGAATACATTAAATACATGGTGGTTAACTTCTCTACACCCTCTGGAACCATTCCCAAATCATGAGAAACTTTGTAGATAGTGGAAACCTGCCTATCATCTAAATGAGACCAATCTACCAACATGAGATGATTTACTCATCAAATCAACTTGAAACTTGATATAAATCATGGGAAAAATTAGATAAATAATCCAAAATCATCTATAATCAACATCAATAATTGGTTTATATGAAATTTCTCAAACCAAGGCAAACCCTCTAGGTTACATAGATTATCAAGAAAAAAAATGTAGTCAACTTAATAAGGATGGTTCATAAATCACAAGCCACCATTATTCAAAATATTTTAATGTAAATAAAGGTATATGTGTTTAATTTCACCTCCCTAAGGTGTTTGATCTGAAACCTCCCTTGCTCTTTAAGGATGGAAAACAATCAGAGACTAGAATGAGGACTATTTTTGGGAGCATGATCATAGACCCAACTACACTTAGACCTATTAGTCTAATCATGGATGAATAATTCAAGCATATAACTACTCAAGTTATGAAGTAAGTAAATAATTAGAGATAAGTAATAACATGTACTAACAATAATAGGATCTCAGACATGATCCTAAATTTAGAGGAAAATATTGGTGAAGATAAAAACATCAAAGAAGTGATATATAGAGATGATAAGGTCTTTAGAGACCTAGTAGATCAAGAAGATGATATATTCATGGAATTTATAATAAACCTCAAGTTGATTGATGGACAACATGACAATGCAATGAATATCCTTCAAGATGAATAGAAGGCTACAATCACAGGGGATCCCCAAAGCAAAATTATTTGACTTAAGTTATTCTTTTGTAAATTGACATGTATAATATTTTGAAAAGAGAATATTATTTTTGTAAAAACATGTGCAACTTGTAAATCACATCACCTATAGGTCAATCCATTAAGAGATGTCATAGTTCTAAAACATTGTAGAAAGGAAATTTGTTTATGACACTTGTACAATTGTAATTTGACATGACTAATAGACATACCTCCCTATTTTTCTATATAAGGGGTACTATCAATTATAAAGAGGAAGGAGTTTTGAGAAAAAAAACTTTTTGTAAATTTTGAGTAATCAATACAAGCAGGGAATTCTGAAAATAATGTCTCATTTTGTTTGTGTGATTACTCTTATCGATACTCTCTCATCTATATAGTCTAATTTTCAGATTTGAATGGTTATGAATTTTGGATGTGCACCTTAAATGCATTATTTTCCATTTGTGTTAATGCTAGATTGGTTAACGGATCTTGGATTCACTTTGTATCCTATGTTTTTCTTTCTAATGTGTTTATGTTATTTTCTTGCAAGAGTAAATCTTTAAGTTGAATCTAGTTCTTATTTGCATTATTTTCATCTTCCATAGATGTTTTCTTGATGTATGGTAGTATTTGAGATTTAGCTATTTCATGTCATATGTTGTTTTTAAGTGCATGTTTAGATGAAATTCAAACTTTATCATTATGTCTGTAATGAAGATCAATAATACATTTCTTCTCTACCCTACCCTTCCTTTTGATAATTTTTGAGAAATTCACCTTAGATTAGTTTTCATTGTAAATATTCATAATAGTTTAAAATTTAGACTTATTTATTTTAGCATAATTTATTTCACTTAGTCTAGATTACTTTCATTTTCACAAGTTATCTATTAGGGCATGGTTGCTCCCAATAACCAAACATTATACATTTTATGAAATAGTTCACTTATTCTACCATTATTCCACCAAAGATATCAAGAATATCATAACTTTAAAATCATGCATTAGATTATTTTAATCAAAAAATTAGTTGTGTTTCCTAAAAACTTTGAACCACTTGTGATATAATTTCAAGCATCAACAATAGGCTTCTTTATATTCTTTTTGTACTTATGTATCTAATACAATTTGTTTCATGCATGTTTATCTGTATACTTATTTTACCCTAATTTGTATTAATGCAATATATAATAACCTTAATTGGATACAACAATGAATAATAATTTAAATATTAAGATATGGCATTCTATTGATGTCTCTAAATGCACCACAGAGGTTCCTAGTGTTCAAAGAACACTTCTCATTTTAGAATTCCAAGAATTGAAAGCATGAGTAGTAGGTTATGGTGACTTGATGTCACCTATGGTGAAATAATGATAGAGATATGTATTAGTGTTTCATAAATGTATAATGAGTGATGGTTGGGAGCCATCATTGTCTATTCTAAATTATAGAGGATCTATGTTAATGCTTAGTGAATTATGATCCAAACTTTAGCTACAAATTAATCTAGATGTATATTTATAATTAGATTTATACTAAAGTGATCTAGTGTAAAAAAATAGCAAAGAGAAGGGTAAGGAAAAAAATAAAATGAGTGATTTCCTATCTTAGTCTCAAATATTATGACAAAGCATCAATTTCAACTGAGTATACATTTAAACCAATATATAATGTAAAATAGCCTAAGCTCAGATTTAACTATATACCAAGAAAACTCCAAAGGATAATGTGGGGATCACAAGTAAGAATCATATTTAATTTTAAATATTTACTATGATAATCAAATAGAATTTACACATTTGAATATAGAGAAAAATGAAGTGAAGCAAACCTAAGATCCTTTAACTAACCTAGTATATACACAAATTAGAAACACCCGTGATTAGAAAAATGAAACATATAATTCAAATAAACTATTCAAATTCAAGACATAGAACTAGAAATTGAGAGAAAATCTATGTTAGTAATTGGCATATCAAATATGGACAATATTTATATAAATCCTTGATTATATTAATTATTTCAAGTATACAAAATTTGTTCAAAATTATCCCTCCTTACAAGAAGGTGATACCTACCTTCTATAAAAAGATAAGGTAGTACACTAGTTAGTTACAACATATAGGCATACAAAAGATAAGAACAAATATCCTTAGAAATTTATAAAATACACTTGTCTTTCAAAATTAGATTGACCTAGGGGCAATATGCTAACAGACTAGCATATGCCTTATAAAATATTATTCCTATTCTAAATATTAATTATTTCTTTTTACAAAAGGAATATTATTTACTAGGTGGGCCCATCACTAAAGAGTCCCCTTATTGATTCTAGAGAAGTTCAATTGCTTTCTAATGTTGGTATTTGATGATCTCTAGGTCCACAAATAGGTTCATGAGGTAGACTTCTTCTTGATAATCCAAGTCATCCAATTATCTATCATCCATGGCCATAACTTCCTTTATGCTCCTTTCCTTTAAAATTTTCTCCTTGGTTTTGAGGATCAAGTCCAAGATTCTTCGGTTGTCTCTACTATACTAGCCTTGGCTCTTGCTCCTAATTGGCTACATTACCAAAGTGACCCTATGTTTATATTTAGCTTTGTCAATGATTCCAAGGGTAGTGGTATTTGTAGGATTTACCAACATAGTTCCTAAGAGATAATTATAATGATCAATACTTTATCATCCATCAGAAGCATATTCAAATTTTTTATCCAAGCACTTACACCCTAGACCTTATCTACTTTTATTCCCAATATGGTATTCAAATGAGCTAAGCTAATAGTTTTAAACTTAGGAATCTTGTTCCTAATCAAAATGTCAATGAGATCCCTTACTTGGTTTTTTTATTTTTTCCATTCTATTATTAACCCCCTAGCTACTTCACCTTGTTGGCTTAAGGCATCCTACCTTAGCTTTATTTAACTCAAATAATTAAACATATCAAATAATGAGGCCTCAAACATATCTATCATTGTGTTAGGTACTAACAAAATGGCTTGTGTTTCTAGGTTTTCCTTTTCTCTTTCCAAATTTTGGATTCTTTGTTTCATCCCTTAGATCCCAAACTTTGCTTGAGATGATTGAGCTTCAATCAAGATCTCAACATTCTCCTCATGAAAAGGATATTGGCCAAGTTATTTCCCTCCTGATGGGGTCAAACCTATAAATGGATCAACCTTTTGGAAGGTGAATTCCTTAGCTCCCACCATGGCTTTCCTAGTGGTGACCCTTTCAATTTAACTATCTCTAGATTAAACTACATGGTGGTGGATGACCCTATGAACTTTAGAGTCTCTAGGACCTCTACACCTATGCTACTAAAGTATCGATTTTCTTTCTTTTTGATCCTAGAGTGACCATAATTCTTATTTCTTCCTATTACTTCATTATAGACCTAATCCATGGCTTGAATTATTTGTGTATGTCTATGTTGAGAATATTCATGAGTGCCCATGAGTGGGAGAGATAAGGGATATTCTATAGTTTCCCATAAATAAACCAATAAAGGATGACTAGTCAATGAATGGGGAATTCATCACTAAATAGGTTGATCTCACTAGTAGGATGTGTGAGAGTCAATCTTGGTCTTTTTGGTACAACAAGTACCAATTCCATTTTTTCCTTCCTCTTCTCCTAAAGAACCACCAAGACTAAATCAAGAGTAACTATTTTCCTTTCTTGTTTCGTGGATCCCTTGCTTGGAGTTGATTTTCTTCAATCTATTCCCCTTCTTCATCTATATAATATGCCTTTACAAGTTCCTTGAGGGCACCCTCAAGTGTCTCATCTAGTTCTAAGGTAATCATATCTATATGTTCAACTAGGTAAAGTGGCAATTGGGGTAGTGCTAAAGATGAGGGGCCCTCTACAATTCTCTCTTCTAGATTTTCCTTTCCATGCCCTTATTTAATTTATTTTTAAGGTGGTGGTTGATCAGCTTGGGGTTGTTCCTAGGATGTCCCAGATGGTACAAGAAATAAATGATACTAGAGAAGATGCATTTTCCATGCCTCTCCTTCTAGATTATTATCTTTTGTCAACCTATGCTCTAGCTTAATGTTATGCCCTTTGATCCTAGCAAACACTTCTTCATAAATCATTGCCTTAATGTAAATAGTGTCATAAACACTGAGATGATTCATATACACAATTTTGGGAATTTTCTTATCCTTCAAATGATCACTTACTATGTTCTTGGAGTCCCACATTTTGAGTTCATCAAATGGAAACCCAAATGAGTCCTTATATTTGGACATGATTTATACCTATTTCCAATCTTTCAATATGGTCCTTCCAATAATTAGAGGGAAGGGATGGAGAAGACCCTTCTTCTTCTCCGTAAAAATTCCATCAACTCCATTGATGAGTTGGGAAGTAGTTTTTTGCTCATCCAGCTTTCTTGGTACATATATAGGTAATCTATATAGTGAGGATATGACTCACTCAATCTTGATAACTGTGTAGTTTGGATAGAACCATATGTCACCCATAATCTTTATATATTTCTTGATTAGTGGATGGACTATAGGTATGGGAAAACCTATAATAGCATCCACTATGGTTGGGTAGACATAGTCATAGATAAATTACATGTGGTTTTTGTACTTAAAGATGTGCAATTTTGGAGTAATTATGGTAAATGGTGGTTTGACCTTGTGGAGACTGTTTGATGTTAGGGAAGTTAATGGAAGCAAGTAGGGAATAAATTAAATAAGACATCATGTAGAATTACTTGTCATTTTTCTTCTTGATGGTAGCAAATTAGCTCCATAGGTGAATACTAATTATATCTCTAATAGGGGGATGAGCATTTCTTTAGTCATGAAGTATACATATGAAACCCAAGTCATGTTTACATATGTGGTGGAAGAGGCTCTTAATGCTTAGTTTAATAGGGTAATGATTACCTTGATTCTCTCTTTGAATTGTATAATGGGAATCCTCCCTTCAAGGTCCCTGAATACATGATTCCCTTAGAGCAACCATGGTTAGAGGATGATGTCTAGGTCATGCTTATTGGTCCAATTTTTTATTTGGGTCAAGTCTACATGGGGCTTGGGAATCTTGTAGTATGTTTCAAAGACCATAAGGGAGATGTATGAAAACTTCTTGGAGGTCTTTTCATGGATGATCTAGTCATTATCTATCCTAAAATCAACAAAGATAGGAGCAAGGATATCTATACAATGAAGTACCTCAAGATTGGTAGTGGCAAAATGAAGGCCAACCATCTAAATAATGACCAAGTCATAGTATTTTTTGTTGATAATATCAATCCTCTATTCCTCCTTGGTGATAGGTTGTAATTCATCCATGGAGAAGAAAAGTTCAGACCAATTCTTTTTGTCATTTTTGAGAACCACAATATCTCACTTGGTGTCTTTAAAGATCTTACCTTCATTATCTATTGATAAATAGAGCTCTATCTCTTCTCTCAATTACTGTTTATGGGCTGCCATGACTTCTACTTAGTAATTTATTTACCCTAGATTGAAAATTGGTCTTTGAGGTAGCTCTTTTGCACTAAAAAACATAATCAATCTCTCTTTCGATCAAATTTTAACCAATTGAGTTTTCTTGGGTTGATTTTATGTAGGGTTTAGGGTTTTATAAATTTAAGGAGGGATATACCTAGACTCTAGCTTATACGTACCTTAGATTTGATTTGGACCTTTACCTTTATACTTTCTCATTTTTGAGCCCACAATATCTCTCATTTTGTCATTTTTTGCTTGTGTGGTACTTATGTGGCAATGATCTAGACCTTTTATGGCATTTTTCATAAATGCCTTTGAGCACTAGCCATTAGTATTTAAAATGCCTTACTTGTTTCACTCCATTAGATTAAGATTTTATGATTGACCATGAACCATAGATTATGATCTTAGATCTTGTTCGTTATTGGCTCTTTGGTACTAGTGTCTCAAGGTTGTACCACTTTGCACCTTCATGGGGCCTTTGAGTTCCTTTAAAAAGTCTTTGGTGCTTTTGTGCCATTGGATCATGGAGTGTGATGAAGTGAAAACTATTGGATCATCTATCAGTTTACTTCAAATTTTATTTTTCCATGCATCAAGCCTACAAGCTCTTAGGACTCCATTGAAAAATATATGGGATCTTCAAGCCATAAGATCATCCTTTTACGATGAAGCATGAGATGTTGATCTACAAAGATTCGCAAGCTTTATGTTATCACATTATTAAGGTGAGACATAGGCTTAAATTTCTTAGGCTAAGGTTTATTTTGTGTTTATTAAACATGAAATAAAATTTAATCTAAAGTGTTTATCCCTAATTTTTTTGTATTTATACAAAGGATACCATGTCTAAATATTTTAGGCAAAATTTTATGCTATGTTGGATAAACACAATGTACACTTTGAGATAAAAAAATTATGTCAAGCCTATAGAATATGCTCAAAGGGGTCAAAATGATTAAATTGTCTAATGTCAAATAGGGATTTATTTCATTAACAAACATATTAAAACCTTTGGTTGGAAACACTTGGTATAAGTTCTATGTAACAAAGACTCTTTTAAAATAAGACTTAGTATAAGTCTATGGTTTAAGGTTCACAGTATTTGAATAAAATGCAATGGGGACCTCAAAGTATAGACTTAAGCACTATTTATTCTACATATACATAGACCATAAGACCATATCTATATTTACATCTTGAATATTTATAGTGTTTGAGCATTTTTTGAGGGCTTTCATTAGTCTGCATGGAAATTTACAAGCTTTTTAGCAACATTTTGGAGTGTATTTTGATCATGAGTAGAATAATTCATTATCTTAAATTTGATGGTCTTGAAAGCATCAAATATGTCCTCGTAGAAATCAAATGATGGTCATGCAAATATAAATTTTAAACTAGTGAAGATTTTAATTTAATGAACTAAAAGTTGATGGTCATGTAGGCATCAAATACATCTTCATAAACATCAAATGATGATTGCATGAAAATTAAATTTAAGCTCACCAAATTCTAATGACCCAATGCTAGAATGCCACTTAACACCTCAATGAAAATTTTTAGGATATCTAACTCAATTCACTCCATTATATCAAGGTCCTTGAGTAAGAGAGAGTCATAGGATCATGATTTGAGAGCTTCTTCATGATTGGTTGTTTTTGTCAAGAAGGAAACATTTTCTTTTAATCCTCAAATGTAATAGTTTTGCATGTTGATCCTATAGGCCTTCCATAATCCTTTGACCTTTCAAATATGTCTAACTCTATCCAATCAAGTCTTCTGATGAAGAGAGAACCATTGGATAGAGGCTAAGGGCATAACTTTATCAGGGCCTTCACATCATTGGATCTTTTTCCCATGATGAAGTATAGATCATTAGATCTTCTAAGATGCATATTGTTTAAGTTTAATATTAGGTTCTCACTCTATCCAATCAAATAACATAATAAAGTTGTTGGAGTGAGTGTTAAAAATCACTCATGGAATTAAGCTTAATTAGGAGTCAATTAATTAGTTGTTATGTGTCAAATATTTGCACACCTATTTTATCCTTGTAAATATTCCATATCAACTAATATTTGCTTCACACAACAAATTATTTGTTATGCATAACAACCTTTATGCCTATTTAATAGGCACTCCTATTGCTTCTCCTTATCTAGTGGAAGAGAGAATGGATACATATGTTTATATTATTATTTTGAGGAAATAATGAGAGATGAAGACTATTGTGCATGATTATTATCTAAAATTATTTATGTGCGTAATGTTTGTGATAGATTTTATGTGGTAATGGAGTGTAAGAGAGATCTAGGATGAATGATAATCATTCTCAATTCTAACATGGTATCAGAGCATGCCCTATCAACCATTGTTCATGATAATCAACATTTTTCCTACACAATGAGCCTCTATTTATGATTTTTGGCATAAATTTGTTGAAGTATTCATTCTTGGGCCATACAAATCCTTTGTTGCTCAGTCATATTACTCCATGATTTGTCATAGGTCATACATACCACATTACTCATTGGTATTATGATTGGTTGGGTCAAATTATTATTCAATCTCTCCATTTTTTGGGAGGTCTTGCAACATCTATATTATTATGAATAGGTTTATTGTATATGATGGATATTTTCTATTCCTATGGGTCATCAAAAATTTCTCCTTATCATTAGTTGCTACTCCTCCATGTTTATAATCTATCTACCGAGTTACAACTCTATCCACCACTTCTAAACTGACTCTAAATTACAAATTCATTTATTCTTAGACCCAAAACCTTCCTTATCACAAACTTTGGGGGCTTATATGGCCTGATATTGGCAACCTGAGTCACTTAATAAGATTATCACATGGATCCCTCATCCCAACCATTTTGTGGATTAATTGTTTTTTTGGCTCTTTTTCTCTTAATGAGGAAGGTCTCAACCTCTCCAATATGGATCTGAGTTTTCCCTACATGGCTCATCAATCCTAGATTATATGTTCTACCTTTGAGCTTATTATTCATACTCGTAGTTGAATGAGAATCATCCTAACTCTAATTTGGACTTGTATGATTATGATTGAAGTGGTGGAGATTACATTAAGTTTTGTCAGTCATGTATGAGATTTTATGTGAAGAATACATATGACCATAGTTGTGTGGCCTTGTACCACCATCTAAATATGTCTCTACCTTCTTTGTACTAACTCCAAATCTTAGTAAGCATATCTATCTAATAGCTCACCTCAAGGCTTCCATAGTTTTTCAATAGCTCCTCAGATCAATTTTTATGGTGCCTTTATATTCTTCATGATTGTAGGGCATTTTTTTAGCATTCAAGTATATCAAATCCATTGTGTATTGCATGTTGCCTCATATTTGGAAAACCTTTTATTCTAAAACTCTTGACTCAATGACATATAAGTCTTCCTTTCTACCTTGATATTACCAACATTGACATTAGACCAGGATCAACATTTTTTTGAGCACCTAGTTGTCACTCATGACCTCTCCATAGCTGACATTGAATATCCTACATGTCAATCTTAGAAAAATTCACCTATCTTGAAGCCTCTAAGCGTTCACTAGTTGTTTCACATTGAGCCTGGGTTGAGCTCCTTTCCCCAAGGCTCATTGGTGATCTTAGCATTGAAAATTGATTCCCATAGGTTAGCATGGTTTGTAAGACATTTTTTTTAAATTCAAAATTAGAAATTTTTAAACATAAATAGTAATTTCTTCCTATGAATTCAAGCTCACTCTTTATATATGGGTCTATTTTTATTTATGTTTAAAACCAAATCAATTCTATTTAAACATGAATAAATAATATTACTATTCAGGTTCATCAACATTATAAATAGTTGTGCTGGTTATTAAGATTTATCACTACTTGAAGGGGATCATGTTCCAATAAGTTTGTGGTGGTGAATGTAAACAGTGGAGATAATTTTTTTATAAGGTGGGGATTTCTATTTGTGGAAGGAGGATTTATTACACTTGACATATACTTTTAAGTGAAAGGAGCCTATTTTATAAAAGAAGTTTTTTAATTATTACCTTGGGAAGGCAATTATTGTAAAGTGGACAATTTAAAAGAGGGGTAAATTTATTTTTGGCCCATACTTTCTTTCATGTGATGAAGATGGAGGGTGAGGTCTAGTCTCACAAGTGGTGAGACCCCCTCATAGATTTAAAAAACTTGTTCTCACTCCTTAGATTAATTTTTTAGAGGTTATTATTATTATGCTTGTACCCTCTTAGACCACATTATTGTCCTTATTATCCCAATTTGCAATCATAGATGCATTATCGATAGAGTTTGACATCTCATTTTTTGAGTGTGTATTGTAATTTTGTGCCAATTTTATACTCAAAGACATATTTTCAATAGAGCTCGATATCCTACATTCTTGAGTATGGTTTTGTGTCACACACCACTCCCTTATTTTAAGAGAAACTCTATTGTTCTTGATGGCATCTTCTATAGATTGATCACATTTTAGTTTATATGCATCATCTGGTGTTTTTTGTTATATGGGATCTTTATTTGTGGTCACACTGAGAGTCATGGAGTATTTTTACTCATGTTTGTATGCTCCATGTTGAGCACTTACTCTTAATTTGTTGACTATCCCATTACCACCAGGGCCAATTTTTTTAGAGATAATTATTCTGTATCTTCAACATTTTTTTGACAACTGACAACCTCATTCAGATTTGTTATGGTGCTTTATCTCCTTCTGAAGAGTAGTTATTCTAGTGCATTCTAGTGTCAATTATTTTTTGTGATCAAGTAGTGCATCCAAAACACTCATGCAGATTTGAGTTCCTTTTGATAATTTTGAGTCCATAGAGTGTATTTATATTTTATGGAATTTATTTCATCCAGTGCACCTCTTCAGCATTATGTTTGAGTATTGAGGCATTTGATTTCTTAGGACACCTTGCAGCATATTTTTTTGCTCTCTTGGCTTTAGCTATTGTTATTAGTTTTTGAGTATCTTACGATGATACATTTTAATCCTTGGTGACTCTTTTTCCTAGTGTTTTGAGATTAATGTGTTTTATAGAGTTAGCCTTATATAGAGTACCAACTCTTATTTGACTTAAGAGTTACACTGATTCATCACCCAAGTAGTCTGATAAGATGGATTGGTTACCATAGGGACACTTTTTATTTCACTATGATTTTTACATGAGTACCTTATCAGGCCTTATTTTTGGGACCCATTCAGTCTCTTTGTTTTCTCTTTTCTTACTCCTTATTTTGAACTTAAGGGAGGTTGTTAGAGTGAGTATTAAAACTCACTCATAGAATTAAGATTAATTAGGAATCAATTAACTAGTTGTTATGTGTTGAATTTTGACACACCTATTTTGTGCTTGAAAATATTCCATATTAACTAATATTTGTTTCACACAAAAAATTATTTGTTGTGTGTAATAATCTTTATGCCTATTTAATAGGCACTCCTATTACTTCTCCTTGTCTGGTGGAAGAGATAATGGTTCCAGATGTTTGTATTATTCTTTTGAGGCAATAAGATGGAGATTATTGTGCATGATTATTATTTGAACCTCTTTGTGTGCATAATGTCTATGATATTTTTTATGTGGTAATGGAGTGCAGGAGTGATCTGGGATGAATGAGAATCATTCTTAATTCTAACAAAAGTGAGGGTCATTGGATCCTATAAGATGCAAGTTAAGTTAGGATCCACAGTGATATAAAAGATGTAAGCTAAGGTTTTAAGGCTAAGGTCTCATTCCTATTAATAAATATGATGGGGATTTAAGATTAAAACTTTAGGCTAAGTTATGAATTGAAGGGACTAGGTTAGGAAATATTAAAAGGAACCCTGCAAAATCAATATTGGACCTAGTTAGAAATATAAATAACTTAAAGGGGGAAAATAATAAAGGGGACCAAGAATTTTTAGGCTAAGTTTTAGTTGTGTCAAAAAACATGACTAAGCTTAAGATATGAAATTTAAGCTTAATTCCAAAGTAGGTTTTAAAAGTTTCTTACCAATTTAGTTCTCGCCAGTATTCAAATTTAAATTGAGGGTTTTGTCAGGGTTTTGGAACACGAATTGCTCAAGAACAAACACCATGGAACCTAAAACTAAAAGCCATAAAGACCCTTTATTAGCAATATTAGACAAAATTAAATCAAAACATAGCTAAGTAAGCTCACTTTTGATAAAGTGGATGATATTCAAATTCTATAAATGATCTTAGCATGCCATGTTTTCATGTTTATTCTCAAGGGTCACAATTTTCAAAAATGGGGGTATGTTGGCCTCAAAAAAGGGTGACTCATAGGAGGTACATAGAAATATGCTATAACTTAGAGACTCTAAATTATACAAATAATTATTTCATCCACTCCACTTGATCAATATAAATATCAAGATCATAATATGGATGAAACAAACCTTACACTTATAGAATTAGGGTCAAATATCAAGACATAGTCACACTGTGTGTGTGATTTGATTCCACTTACCATTTGCCATGGGGTTCAAGAAATAACTTATAGCTTGTATGTTCTTAATCACTAACACTAACTTATAACATGTTTAAATGTTCATTAAGAACCATGCTTTTAGCTCAAGGAAGGCTTGGGCATTGATCTACTACTAGCCAAGCATCCATATATCTGATAGAGATGCCTTTGGCTCCACTCAAGGCCTTGATCCACTACCATCTAGGTGTCCATAGCCTCGATGAAGATTATTAGAATCACCTATGCTCATAAAGCTTTTGATTTTGCATTGAATCCTTATTTTTTGTATTTTCTTTAGATCTTTATGCTTTCAGTAAGGCTGGGAACTAGAATAGCTAGGTTTTAGGATTTGGTAAAGTGTTTGATTTTTAGAGAATCACCTATGGCTGCAAACCTTACACTAAGAAAGGATGTTGATTAAGTGCTAGTGTGGCTATATAATGATAGTTAAAACTCTCCCTCGATAAGTATAAATCTTCTTAAAACCATTTTGAGGTCTAAACAATGTCTAAAGTTCTTATGCAACAATTGGCTTATTCTATTGATCTTTACCAGTTTCTTCAAATTATAACATCAAGCCTACGGTCCAAAACCATGGTCATCATATGCATGAGGTACATACCTAAATTTATAAATTTTGGGTATTTTCAAGCAAAATACTTGACTTTGAGCTCAAGATTGTCCAAAAGACTTATTAGAAAGCAACAAACAAATAGGAAATAGAAAACAACAAATAGATATGTACATAATTATATAAAAATAAGGGATAGGAAGGAAATTACTTTAAATAAAATAACTAGCCTACCTACACTAAATCTAACCATATTACAAAGCTTATTCTACAAAGACCTCTAGTGGAGAATTAATAAATTAGTGCTTGAGATACTACACATTAATGGGTAATGTGAAATCTACCCCTTGAATTTCTCTCAACTTAAAGGTGTTATCCCCAAGTGTCTCTTATATTTGGTAAGGACCAATCCATAGGGTGTAAATTTACCATGCTTCCCTTTTGGTTTAGAATATTTATCCCATAGGAGGATAAGTCTCCTTTTTTGAATACCTTTACCTTTGATCTTTTATCAAACCACCTTTTCAATATGATTTGATGTATGCTAAAATCAACAAAGGCCTTTTCTCTTGCATCTTCCATCTGAATGATGTCCAATAATCTAGAGTTGGCAAGCTCTTGGCTCTCTTCCATATATCCCTAGATGAATCTATACATAGGCAACTTAAGATTTATAGGGAATATTGGTTCCTATCCATACACAAACAAAAATGGTGATGCCATTAAGGCTTATTTAATTATTATCTTATCAACCCATAATGCATACTTGAGTAACTTGTGCCAAGTCCTAAATTTGTCTTCTACATATTTCTTGATTGCTTTCATAAAAAATTTATTAGTAGACTCAAAAACTCTATTCCCTTGAGGATAATGGTTGGATGCAAACTTGAGATTAATGCCATTATCATAAGCCCATATATTATCTCTATAGATATAAATGTAGATCCATTATCACACACTAGAAAAACTAGATTTCCAAATTTAGTATATGTGTTCTCCTCTAAGAAGTTGATCACTTCTTCAGTCCTACAATATTTGGTGGTTGCAGCTTTAGTCCACCTTGTGCAATAGTCTATGGTAGTTAGGATATACTTGTGACCTTTAGATGAATTGGGGTTGATTACCCCAACAAATTTTAACCCTGATTGAGAAAAGGCTTTATCAACCATGACTAGTTATAGAGGTGTTTCTACCTTTGGCTCCTTAGTGCTAAAGACTTAACAAGAGTGACATTCCCTCACATGCCTATGAGCATCCTTAAAAATAGTTGGCTAATAATAGCTAAGTTTGAGAATTTTATGGGTTGTGGTTCTCCCAAATGGATGTCCACTACTTAGCTTTTCATAGAAGGTGATCATGATTTGGGTGGCCTCTTCTTGTGAGAGACACATATATATTCCTTTAAAGTTTATTCTATACAAGATCCCATCTTTAATTAGATAATGGGTTGCCTTCAATCTAAGGACTCTCTTTTTCTCCTTGGATAATCCTACAAGATAACTACTATTAATTGGTAAATGTATGATTGAATCATACCACTCACTAGCGTGAAAGTTTTGTTGATCCACTTACATAATACTTAGCCTAGGTTTAGCATTAGAAATCATTTGGATCAGACCTTGGCACGTTACCAATTTTTCTATTTTCATCTATAAATCATACTCTTGAAAAATTGACATCCATTTTTATCTAAGTTCTCCCAACTCATTGTGACTTAACATAAGTTTGGTGGCAAGGTTAAGTAAGGTTAATTTCTAAGGATGTAATGCCTAAATTTATTCACTACCCCAACTAATGCATATATTTGATTATCAATCAATGAATAATTTAACTTAGCATTCTTAAAATTAGTGCTCATAAAAGCTATTGGGTGATCACACCCATCAATATTTTGAGTTAACACTATAGTCATAGTATGGTCAGATGAAAAGGAGTAGAGATAGAAGTCCTTTATAAATTTAGGACTTATAAGGACTAGATCTTGGCTAATGGCCTCCTTAATATCATTGAATGCTTTCCTAGATTCTTCATCTCATGTGACCTTGGCATCCTTCTTGAGCATGTCATTCAGTGGCTTGAAAATCTTTACAAATCTAGAAATAAGATTTATTACAAAATTTATCTTACCATAAAAAGACTTTAACTCTTTTCTAATGTTTAAATTCTCTATTATAGATATGGAATCCATTCTTTTAGGATTTATAGAGATCCCATCCTTGGTTATAACATGACCTAATAATTTTACTTATGTAACACAAAAGATACTCTTTTAGGGTTTAATAAGATTCCATACATTCTACATCTCTCAAAAACTTGTTATAAGTGCATAAGGTGATCTTCCCTTTTTAGAAAAAAAATTGTTAGATCATCCATATATGTAATAATACACTTACCAATCAGGCCCTTGAAGGCATGGTCCATAGCTCTTTGAAAAGTAGCTCCTACATTAATTATCCCAAAATGCATTCTCTTGTAAGCAAAGGTTCCCCACTTGGTTTTGAAGGTTGTCTTCATCCTATCTTCTTTGTCAACTAATACCTAGTTATAACCTAAAAAGCCATCAAAAAAGGCATTATGGCTGAACCTAAAATAACTTGTATAACATAGTCAAGAGAAGGAAGAGGATAGTTATCTTTGTTGGATGCTTTTTTTAAATTCCTAAAATCAATACAAAGCCTAATCTCACCATTATTTATCTTGAGTGGCACCAAATTATCCACCCAAGTATAATTCCTAATGGGGAAGACTATCTTAGCATTTAGTAGTCTCTTAACCTCTTACAAATCACTGGCTCTAAGATAGGGTTTACAAGCCTCTATTTCTACCTAAATGGTTTAATTTTTTCTTTAATAAAAATTGTTTGAGTGATGACATTTGGATTAAATATATTTAAGTCATCATAATACCATGTTATGACATCCCTATAATGGGTCAGGAGCTCTTTAGCTTTCTTGGTCTCAATGTTTGTGCAGGCTTTTCCAATGTTTACTAGGTGGGGTTGATCTTAGAGGCCAAGATCAATAACATTATAGTCCTTCCCACTTACCTTGGGAATCTTAGAAACCTCAGCCAATTTGTCTTGATCAAATAGTCTTTCTAAAGAAATCATCCCCTTAGGTATTTTGTTGTCATTAAATTGAATGACTTTACCATCAAACTTGTCCTCCTTAGATGTATTTTCATTAGTCTCATCAATAATATGAGCATCAAATGATCTATAATTGGTCATGAAATCCAATATATATTGATCATCACTAAAAACTTAAAAATGGTTAACATTATCAGGCACTAAAGGACAAGGGATCAACTCAATGCTAAAATTAGGGTAATCTTAGTTGGGTATGAGGTTGGTTGCAGTAGATGCCAAATCATCAACAACTTGGTTTTCTTCTCTTAGGATGGAGGTAATTATAAAATAATCAAATGACTCAATCAAATCCCAAACAATAAACTTATACCTCTTAAGATATGAGATCTTGCATTGATATTTGATTCTTATTTGGTTGACCACTAGTTTTGAATCCCCATAAACTAGCAGTTCATTAACCTTATTCTTTATAACAATTTGTAAAACTAGGATAAGGGATTCATATTAATCAATATTTTTAGTACAAGGGAATTGGAGTCTATAAGATGCATGGTATTTCTTACAAATGGGGTTAGTAAGGACAATACCTACTCCAGATCTAGCCTTATACCTAACACCATCAAAATGAAATTTCCATAGTCTAGGAACAACATGAACATTCTTGGGTTCACATACCTTATCAATATCTAGGGTGAAAAATCCTAAGTTTGAGTCAATTATGTTGACCCTCTAATTCATAGCATTATACTTCATTATCATGTGTTTCAACCTTGGTTCTCTCTCAACCCTAATTTGATTAGGAACTCCCTTCTAAGGTAGCCACAAATGTGAGAAATATATGGAAATGTAACCATTAAGGGCCTTGATCCACTCCCAACTCAACAAGATTCTATAAACATTAGGTATATCCACAACCTAGATATCAATAAACTATTGAACCCTAGGTTTAGAGGATAATGACATATGAACATATAAAAGTTCCCTAATCACCCTAACTCTATATTTGTCTAAGTAACAACCCTATTAGACTTAATAAGAGTCAAGCCAAGTTGTTTGCATATACCTGTTAGCATGATGTTGGTAGATGCACCTAAATCTAGTAATAAATTATGCAAGTTCTTACAAAACATCTTGACAACGAGTAGGAAAGGAGGAAATTTAGATTTGGCTTTGTGTATAGTCACATTGGCATGGTTACGCTTGGGTGGCTTATTAGACTTATTGGATAGAGACTCTAGCAAGAGGTCCCTTTACTCTATAATATGCATAAGTTTATGAAATATAATATAATATTTTATCTTCTTCATATCCTCACCTATATTATATCTAGTTTTAGAATAACTAGGAATATCAATGTTAGGTTAAGAAGTACTCCCTTTACGTGGCTCAGGATTGTTGTTTGAATAAGTGTTTGGAGGAGTTACAAAATTGTTTGTAGGAATTGAGGTAGTTAATGACTACCTTTATTCTCAATTCTTCAAGGGATAGGTCTTCTTCAATAACTGTAAAAAATCTTAGATCTCTTCAGGGATCGCATAAAGTTCATTCTCTTCTTGAAAAGGGAAATCAAAAGTATCCACCATGAAGGCTTGATCAGATGACTTGGATCTAGAAGCACTTGTACCACTTTCCTTGTTAGGGATAACTTCAAATGTATCAACTCTTCTTGGAAATACTCAAAGGCTTTACAAAATTCAATATAGTCAATTTCACCATGATTGGTTTTACAATGTACTCTACAATAATCAAGTAATGCAATATCAATAAGGTTAATGTCCATGGTTTTCTTTTCAAAAGATGGCTCATTATTCCTATTATTATGAAAACTATCATTCTAAAATATATTAATTGGCCTATTATACCTTTGAAATGAGAAGTTCTTACCAGATCTTTCAATAGTATTTCCAACTTGTTTTTTTAGCTGAAGAAAATCAATGCCTGACTTTTGGACCATTTTTAAGATAGATTCATTCTCATTTTTAGGGTTTCAAAATTATGTACCTAGTTATTGTTAGTAGATTGTATTAAATCCCTTTGATCATTTGTGTTGAATCCATTAGTAGGATCATTTAATAATCCTAAGTTTTGATTGGGAACAACATGATTCAATGATAATTGATTTCAGCTTAGGAGTTGATTTAAGGCTAGGATATTCTAGTTATTATTTGGAAAGATGTTTAAAATGGACATATGTGGGTTAACATTTAAAACAAAATATGTCATTTGTCCTTGGGGCTACATCTGATTATTGATGGTTAATACCTTAGAATAGGCCCTACCTAATGAGGTTATAGCTAGCATGGGTATCTTCAAGAATACAGAGGTCATAGGATCTACTACATCCTTATATATTTTTAAAGTTAAGATGTCATCAAGATTACAAGGTTTTATGGTCCTGCTATACAATTTTTGAAATGTAACATTAAAATACCTAATAGGTGCACTTACATCTCTTCTGATGGTGGTAAACTAATGGTAAATAACACAAGGGCTGATAATCTTACCAAAATTGATCTATAAAAACATTGTTGAGACTATCCCAACTAGTGATGAAAGTATCATGCAAGTTTAATAAACCTTCATAAGCAACATATTTAAAGGTAAAGGGAAATAATCTACGTGCTACATCTTCATTCACAACATTTAGCAACCTTAATGTAGCTTTAAAATACTTAATGTACTCTTTAGTAGTTGTAATACTAGTTAGACTAAATGTAGTCAAATACTTCAAATGGCTACATGGAAGATCATGTACCACACCTAGCAGATTGATGGAAGATTCTCCCAATAAATCCATATATGGATGAAATTTGAAGGCAAAGGTACCTTGACGAGGTGAATTTTTCAAAGATTTAGATCTCTTAAATCTACCTTTATCACACCTAGCCTTTCAGTGAACCTTAAGTTTAAGCAAAGGTTCCCTTGTCTCTAAGTGTGATCTAGTTCAAATCTTTGGCAATTCTAGTTTAAAGTTTGAAGATCCTATTTTAAATATGATGTATTAGGCTAATATTTATAAGTAACAATGACTAAACCTACACATTAAGCTCATTTTTCAAAGATTGCATAAATAATAGTAAAGGACATTGATCTTTACTTAAAATAGTTAAACTATATATCCAATTATACTAATATGATATATCTTTACAATTCTAAGCTTAAATGAACTTAGATATAGGAAAGATATGCCAACCTTTGATTAAAACAAGATGTCTTAACCTCAAATCCTACAAATTTTCAAATCTCAAGTTAAATTTACCAAAACCAAGCATCAAATCTCAAATAACCTTGATCTTTGTCTAAGGAAATGAAATTATCTTTATAATTATAAGTAAAAAATTTACTTAAAAACACAAAGATATACCAATTATAGATCAAAACATGTTAAGACTAATAAAGATACCAAGAATTCACGAAGATGATCCTTGGCCCTCCTTTTAGTGCCAATGGAATCACATGTTGATGTCTCTAAATGCACCATAGAGGTTATTAGTGTTCAAACAACACTTTTCATTTTAGAATTCCAAGAATTTAGAGAATGAGTAGTAGGTTATGGCTACTTGATGTCACCTGTGGTGAAATAGTGATAGAGATATGTATTAGTGTTCCACAAATTTATAATAAGTGATGGTTGGGATCCATCATGGTTTATTCTTTGTGAATTGTAGAAGATATATGTTAATGATTATTGAATTATGATCCAAACTTAAGCTAAAAATAAATCTAGATGTATATTTATCATTAAGTTTATACTAAAGTGATTTGGTGTAAAAAAAGAGAAAAGTGAAGGGTAAGGTAGAAAATAAAATGAGTGATTGCCTATATTAGTCTCAAATATTATGACAAAACATCAATTACAATTGAGTATGCATTCAAACCAATATATAATTTAAAATATCCTAATCTCAAATTTCACTATATACTAGGCAAACATCGAAGGATAATGTGAGGATCACAAGTAAGAACTAGGTTTACTTTTAATGATTTACTACTATAATCAAATAACATTTTCACATATGAATACAGAGAAAAATGAAGTGAATCAAACCTAAGATCCTTCAAATACTCTAGCATATCCATGAATTAGAAACCCTAATATTAGAAAAATGCATCCTATAATTCAAAGAAACTATTCAAATTTAAGACATAGAACTTGTAATTAAGAGAAAAGCTATGTTAGCAATTGGCATATAAAATATAGATAATATTTGAAAAACTCCTTAATTATATTAATTACTTCAAGTATACAAAATTTTCTCAAAATTCTTCCTCCTTATAATATGGTGATACATGCCTTTGATAGAAAGATAAGTTAGTACAATGGTCAGTTACAATATACAGGCATACAAAACATAAGGATAGTTGTCTTTCTTTATAAAGTTCTAAAATACACTTGTCTTTCACAATTAGAATGACCTAGGGGAAATATGCTAATAGACAAGAATATGTTTTAAAAAGGAATATTCCTATTCTAAATATTACAATGTTTTTTACAAAAGGAATATTTTCTACTAGGTGGGCCCATTACTGAAGGGTCCCATTGTTGATTCTATAGAAGCTCCATTGCTTTCTAATGTTGGTATTTAATGAGATCTAGGTCCATAGCTATCTTTATGAGGTAAAATTATTCTTGATCAACCAATTCATCCAAGTCTCTTTCATCCCTGGCCATAGCTTCATTTATGGTCCTTACCTCTGCAATTTTCTCCTTGACTATGAAGTTCATGTCCAAGATTCTTCTATTATCTCTACCAAACTGGCCTTGGATCTTGCTACGAATTTACTACATTACCAAAGTGACCCTATGTTTTTATTCAACTTCGTCAATGATTCTAGAGGTAGTGGCCTTGGTAGGATTTACCAATATAGTTCTTAAGAGCTGCTTAATTCTAATGATCAATCCTTTATCATCCATTAGAAGCCTATTCAAATTCCTTATCCAAGCACTTAGACCTTGGGCCTTGTCTAATATTATTCCCAATATGGTGTTCAAATGAGTTAAGCTAATATTTTTGAACTTAAAAATCTTGCTCCTAATCGAAATTTCAATGAGATCCCTTACTTGGGTTTTTTATTTTTGCCATTCTGTTATTAACCCCCTAGCTACTTCACCTTGTTGTATTAGGGAATCCTACCTTAGCTTTATTAAACTAAAATATTTAAACATATTAAACAATGAGGCATCAAACATATCTATGATGGTGTTAGGTACTAATAAAATGTCTTGTGTTTATAGGTTTTCCTTTTTTCTTTCCAAATTTTGGATTCTTTGTTTCATCTCTTGGATCATAGCCTTTGCTTGAGCTGATTAAGCCTTAATCAAGATCTCAAAATCCTCCTCATGGATAGGAGTTTCACTAGGTTATTTGCATCCTACCAAGGTTAGAGCTATAAATGACTCAATCTTTTAGAAGGTGAATTCCTCATCTCCTACCAGGGATTTCTTCATGGTGACCCTTTCCAAACCAGCTATCTCTAGATTAAACTACATAGTGGTGGATGACTTTGTGAATTTTAGAGGCTATGTGACCTCTATAAATATGCTTCTTGATGATCCTAAATCATCCATTTTATTTCTATCTAGTCCTGGAGTGACCACAATTATTCTTTCCTCCTATTCTTTCATTATAGCTTTGATCAATGGCTTGATGTCTTCATGTATGACTATTTTGATAGCCTTTGTGAGTGCCCATGAGTGGGAGAGAGAATGGATATTTTATAGTTTCCCATAAATAAACCAATCAAGAATGACTGGTCCATGAATGGGGAATTCATCACTGAATAACTTAATCTCACTAGTAGGATGTGTGAGATTCAACCTTGGTATTTTGGGTCCAATAGGGACCAATGCCATTTATACCTTCCTCTTTTCCTTAGGAACCATCAGGACTAAATCAAGAGTAACATTTTTTCCTTTCTCTTCTCCAAGATCCACTACTTAGATTTGAGTTTCTTCAATCTATTCCCCTTCTTCATCCGTGCCATATGCCTCTATAAGTTCCTTAAGAGCACCCTTAAGTGTCTCATATAGTTGTAAGGAAATTATATCTATATGTTTAACTAGGGAAGGTAGCCTTTAGTGTAGTGTCAAATATGAGGGCCCCTCTCCAAGTATCTCTTCCATCTTTTCCTTTCAATGCCCCTTTTTAATTTAATTCTAAGGTGGTTGTTTCTCCACTTGGGGTTGTTCTTAGGATGTCTTGGATGGTCCAAGTAGAAATTGATACTGGAGAGGATGCATCTACCATGCCTCTCCTACTAGCTTATCATCTTTTTTTAGCCTATGCTCTAGCTTAATGTTATGCCCTTTGATCCTGTCCAGCACTTCTTCATAGTTCTTTGCTTTAATGTAAATAGTGTCATGAACACTGAATTGATGCATATACATAGGTTTGTGTATTTCCTTGTCCTTTAAATGATCACTTAATATGTTCTTGGGGTCCCACATTTTGACTTCATCAAATTGAAACCCAAATGAGTCCCTATGTTTGGAAATTAGTTCTACTATTTCTAATCTTTCAACATGGTCCTTCTAATAATTAGAGGGAATGGATGGAGAAGACCCTTCCTCTTTTCCTTATAAATTCCATCAACTCCATTGATGATTTGTGAAGCAATTTCTTACTCAGCTAGCTTGCTCGGTACATACATAGGTAATCTATATGGTGAGGACATGACTCCCTCAATCCTAATAACTATGTAGTCTGGATAGAACCATATGTCACCCATCATCTTTACATATTTATTGATCAATGGATGAATTCTAGGCATGGGAAAAGCTATAATATCCTCCACTATATATGGGTAGACATAGTCATAGATAAATTACATGTGGTTCTTGTACTTAAAGATGTGCAATTGAGAATAATGGTGGGAAATGGTGGTTCAACCTTATGGAGACCAGTTCTTAATGCCAGGGAAGTTAATGGAAAAAAGTATGGCATCAAGTAAATATAACATCATATATAATTGATTTCCAATTTTCTTCTTGATGGTAGCAGTAAATACTAATTAGCTCTCTCATAAGGGGGTGAGATTTTATTCAATCATGAAATATAAATATAAAACTTAGGTCATGTTACACATGTGGTGGAAGGGGATCCTGATGCTTCATTTAATAGGATCATGATTAACTTTATTCCCTCTTTCCTTCAAGGTCCTTGAACACATGGTTCCCTTAGATCCACCATGGTTAAAGGATGGTGTCTAGGTCATGCTTGTTGGTCCAATATTTGATTTGAGGCAAGTCTACATGGGTCTTGAGAAGCTTTTAGTATGTTTCAAAGGCTATAGGGAGATGTATGAAACCTTATTAAAGGTCCTTTCATGGATGATCCAATCATTACCTATCATATAATTAATAAAGATAAGATTAAGGATATCTATATAATGAATTACCTCAGGCTTGACAGTGATAAAGTGATGGCCAACCATCTGAATAACGACTAGGTCATATTATTTTTTGTTGATAGTAGCAATCTTTTGTTCCTCTTTGGTGATGGGTTATAATTCATCCATGGTGAAGAAAAGTTTAGATCAGTTCTTGTTTCCATTATTGATTCCCATAATATTTATCTCAATATCTTTGAATATCTTACCTTTATTATCTATTGATATATAGAGCTCTGTCTCTTCTCTAAATTACTATTTATAGGTTACCATGACTTCTAGTTTATTTACCCTAGGTTGAAAATTGGTCTCTGGCATAGCTCTTTTATGCTAAAAAACACAATTAAGCTCTTTTAAGATTGAATTCTAACCAATTGAGTTCATTTGGTTACTTTTATGTAGGGTTTAGGGTTTTAGAACTTTAATGGTAGGATATACCTAGTCTCTGGCTTATACATGCTTTGGATTTTATTTGGACCTTTGCCTTTATACTTTCACATTTTTGAGCCCACAAGATCTCTTATTTTGTCCTTTTCTACTTTCCTGGAACTTATATGGCAATGATCTAGACCTTTCATTACATTTTTTGTAAATGCCTTTGAGCACTAGCCGTTGCTATTTAAAATGCCTTATTTAATTAATTTCATTATATTAATATATTGAAAGTGACATCAAACCATAGATTATGATTTAGGATCTTGTCTATTATTATCTCTTTGGTACCAATGTCTCAAGGTTATGCCACTTGGCACCTTCATGAGGCCTCTGATTTCCTTTGAAAAGTCTTCAGTTCTTTCACGCTGTTGGATCATGAAGCATGATGAACCATGAACCATAGGATCATATATCAGTTTACTTCTAATGTGTTTTCACCATGCATCAAGCCCATAGGCTCTTGAGACCCCATTGAAAAGTCTATGGCATCTTCACACTGTTAGATCATCCTTTCAAGATGAAGCACGAGCCATTGATCTACAAAGATTCCCAAGATTTAAGTTAACACATTATTAAGGTGGGACTTAGGCTTAAATTTATTAGGCTAAGATTTAATTTAGGTTTATTAAACATAAAATAAACTTTAGGCTAAAGTGTTTGTGCCTAAGTTCTCTGGATTTATGCAAAGGATACCACGACTAAATATTTTAGGCCAAAGTTTATGCTATGTTGGATAAACACAATATACACTTTGACCTAAAAATATTTATGTCAAACCTATAGAATATGCTCAAATGAATTAAAATGATAAAATGGTCTAATGTCAAATAGGGTTTTATTGCATTAGCAAACATACTAAAACCTTTGGTTAGAAATACTTGGTTTGAGTTCTATGTAATAAAGACTCTTTTAAAATGAGACTTAGTATAAATCTATAGTTTAAGGTTCATAATATTTGAATAAAATGCAATGTGGACATTAAAGTATAGACTTAGAATAAGTTTATTATACATATACTTAGACCATAAGACTATTTCTATATTTGCAGATTGAAGATTTCTAGTGTTTGAGCATCTTCCAAGGGCTTCCATTAGTCTACATGGCAATTCACGATCTTTTTGGCAATGTTTTGGAGTGTCTTATGATCATGAGCAAAATAATTCATTAGCTTAAATTTGATGGTCTCACATGCATAATATATGTCCTCATGAACATTAAATAAGGGTCATGTGAAAGTCAATTTTAAACTAGTGAATATCTCAATTTAATGGAATTAAATTTGATCATCATGTGGGTATCAAATACATCCTCACATACGTCAAATGACAATCACACAAATGTCAAATTTGAGCTCATCAAATTCCTATGACCCAATGTTAGAGTGCCACTTGGCACCTCCATGGACCTTCCCAAGATCTCAGACTCAATGTGGTCCATTGGATTGAGGTCTTATGAGTAAGAGACAGCCATAGGATCATGATCTAATAGCTTCATTATGATTGGTTATTTTTATCAGGTGAGACCCATTTGCTTTTAATATTTGAATGTAAGGGTGTTGTGTGTTAATCCCATAGGCCTTCTATAATCCTTTGACCTTCCAACTGTTCCTTGTTCTATCTAATCAAGTCTTCACGATAGAGCAAGAATAATTGGAATGAGGCTAAAGGTACAACTTAGTTGGGGTCTTCATGTCCTTAGATATTTTTCCCATGATGAAGTGTGGATAGTTAGATCTTATAAGATACATGTTGTTTAAGTCTAATCTTTGGCCTTTCTCATTCCATCCAATCAAATATCATGATAAAATGAGGGTCATTAGATCTTACAAGATGAAAATAAGTTAAATTAGGAACCACGATGATATAAAAGACTTAGGCTAAGGTGTTAAGACTAAAGTATTATTCATATTAATAAATATGATGGGGCTTTAGGATTAAAACTTTAGGCCAAGTTATGAATTAAAGGGACTAGGCTAGGAAATATTAAAAGGGACACTATAAAACTGACATTAGACCTAGATATAAATATAAATAAATTAAAAGGGGAAAATAATAAAGGGGACCAAGCATTTTTAAGATAAATTTTAGTCATGTTAAAAAACATGACTAAGCTTAAGATATGAAATTTATGCTCAAGTCCAAATTAGGTTTTAAAAGGTTCTCTCCAATTTAGTTCTTTCTAGTATTCAAATTTGAACTAAGGGTTTTACCAAGGTTTTGGAACATGAATTTCTCAAGAAAAAACACCATGGAACCTACATCTAAAAACCATAAATACCATTTATTAGAAATGTTGGACAAAATTAAATCAAAACATAGCTAAGTAATCTTGCTTGTCATAAAATGGATGATCTTCAAATTCTACAAATGATATTAACATGCCGTGTTTTCATGTTTATTCTTCGGCTTTTTTAAGGGTCCCAATTTTCAAAAATGGGGGTATGTTAGCCTCAACACATTCAAGTATACATCTGAATGTAAAATAGTGAAATTGATTACAATTATTTGAAAAGACTGCAAGTGGTATAAATTAAATATAGTAAGTATAATAAAGGGATGATTACATAGATTTTATGAGTGATTGTCTAACTATGATCATATTATATAAGTGATATTTAGTGTAAAGCAATATTGTGGTTTATTCAGTTTTAGAACTGATTCTCTATTTGCATAGGGTCAATTTTATAGATTTAGTTCAATATCATTAGTTAATAATGACATGTGTTGGTAAGTACTAACCTATGTATAAATGTAGGACTGTGGCTATATAATCACCTTTTCCTACCTCTACAATTCTCTATAGATGTGATCCTAAACCCTAATTATCCACATAACTCTACAAATTGGTCTTCTATTCTTTGAAACCCTAAGTGTGTTTATGAGGGATAGAAACTTGAAAAAATAAAGAAAGAGTATAGGGATGAGTTAACCCCAATATAAACCATTTTATAAATAATGATCACTACCTATGCATATGATACGCTAAGTAGATAAATAAAGCCATGTGTAGTTATCCCATCTAGTGTTGTTATGTAATTGTGTTCCTTCACTATATGTATGCAACTAATGATTTGGATTTTATAATTTAAAATGTTTGTTTTGAATTGGGTTTAATGTGATTCAAACATGGATTGTGACTAATTCTAGTGATAGGTTTGAAATTTTAGAAGAATAGGGAATAATTTATCCATGTGAACTAGTGTGTAGATATGTTTCAAATAAGTGCCAAGTCCTTTTTGAATGAGACCTTTATTCTTAATATATGATTCCAATTAGGTAATTTATCATGTCACCAACATGATAGGCATATGGTCCAACCCTAAAGTGAGATTTTATTTTTAAAAGAAGTATTTTCTAAGAAAGGGTCAATTATGACTAGATCAAGTCAATATCGACTAGTGATACTTATCAAATCTGGTGGAGGAAAGATGTGTACAAGTGTTTTTTAAAAAATAGATAAGTAAAAAAGACTTAATCTCATTATGAAAAACTACTAAGTAAAATAAAAATGTATAATATATGTAATAAATAATATAATATTGATTTAAAACTTATTATTTATGAAAATATGCTAAAAGAGAAAAATACTAAACATAAATTACTTAGCTGACACTCATATCTAATGGAATAAAATAGAGACTATATGATCAACTGTGAGACCATGTGGGTGTGATATACCTAAGGAAGGGTATAATAGTAATATAATAGTAGCATGAATAGTGAAAGGTAATAGTGGAATTAAATATTATGTATGTATGTGTGTTTGTATATGTGTGTGTGTGTGTATGTATATATATGTATACATATATACATACATATATGTGTGTATATATATATGTGTGTATATGTATATATATGTATATATATATATACATATATACATATATACATATATATATATATATATACGTATATACATATATACATACATATATATATATATATATGTATGTATATATGTATATATATATATATATATGTATATACATATATATACATATATATGTATATCTATATATATGTATATACATATATATGTATATATATATATACATACATATATATATATATATATACATATATATGTACATATATACATATATATACATATATATATATATACATATATACATATACATATATATACATATATATATATATATATATGTATATACATATATATATATATATATATATATACATATACATATATATATACATATACATACATATATATATATATATATATACATATACATATACATACATATATATATATATATACATATATATATACATATATATATACATACATATATACATATATATATATATATACATATATATATGTATATACATACATACATACATATATATATATATATATATATATATATATATATATATATGCATGTACACACACACACACACACACACATATGGGCATAGTCCATTGTAATATCATCTAATCAAATAAAAATCAATTAGTGTTAATTTGATAAGGAAGTAGCCCCCTCAAAGTGGCAAGTGATTGTGGAGTGATTAGTTCTTGCCAAAAATGAATATTGTATTTATATATCAATATATTTAGTATTTCAGTTATATGAGTGTAGAAGTTATTAGCATTTGGTATCAGATCTCTTTTCAAATCCATTTTTGTATAATTATTTTTTTTGTAAGAGGTTGTGCAAGTAGATTGAGAGATATATTTTGAATTGGAGATTCTAATTGTAAAAGTGCAGATTTTGTGGTATTGTTAAGTCAGTTGGATCACCATTAAATTGTAGTTTTAAAGTATAAATTTATGTATTGTCTATCAATAAACACACCTATTCTTCTACATATAATTCTCCAACCATAAGCAATCATGTTAAAAAAATTCTATGTTTTGTTGGCATCATTTCCATCTTTTTAGAATAATTTAAATTTTTTTATTTTATTTAGTATTGTGAATGTTATTACAATTTTAGTAATTGATAATGTTGTAAAAAAAATTAAAAAAATTAAAAAACTAAATTGACTATTCTTCTACAAGCTTCTCTCAAATGGGAAATAATTTAACAAAATATTTTATGGGTTTTGTGTGCCTCTATTTCAAATTTCCATAATAGTTTATAGTTTTTAATTCCATTAATTAAATAAAAAATTATCATAGTTTTACTAACTACTACTATTGTCAAAAAATATTTTTAGTTGTTGAGTCTGTCTTTTGATTATCATGAAACTTTTCATTTTATCTTTAACAATGCATCAATTAAGTAATGATATGGATAATGTCAGTATTAATAGCATGTTGATTTAGATAATTTTGAGCTTTAATCTCATATAACCACACAATATGGAGAGGAAATAGATATGTGGATATATTTTTAAGATTCTTATCAAGCCTGGTATGTTGATTTCCATCATTTTGCTAAGGTTCCTTCACATATAGATACACCAAAATTGATAATTGATGAGCCCAAGCCAACAGTAAAAGTATCCATGCAAGCATCTAATGCACTTGAGTAGGTGATCAATGAGCCCATACTAGCTACCAATTCTTCAAGAAAATTCATTCATTATTTATTGGGGTTATCCAATCCAAAAATAATGTGTGTAAAGAAAAATGCTAATGGGATGGCATATATCCTCCATTAGCTCACTAGGCAGACTATTTTAAGCATCCTTGTTCTAGATTTGAGGTGATCATCATCAAGCTTAAAATTTCACTACTTAACTATAATATTCAGACTAAAATGTTTTCAATTTTGATTATTCCCTTCATCCATGTTTATGCACATCCACCTCATGTTTTAGTGCTTCTATTCACATTGTTCTTGTATATGATCCTATCAATACATAGGAAGAATAAGTCGAAGCAAAAATAAATGTATGGGCGTGATTCTATCTAGTCCTTAAAATATTTTGATATGTAATTCTTATCATGTTTTAAAGGCAAAAAATGTCAACGGGGATGGAATGTAATATACCTAGGGAGGGGTAGAATAGTAATAGAATAGTAACATGAATAGTAATGAATATTGAAAGGTAATAGTAGCATTGAATATTGGTACTACATTAATAGAAATGAAGAGTTTGGTAGATTAGAACTAGTATAAATATAGGGGAATATTCCATTTTAATATCATCCAAGAAAATACAAATCAATTAGTGTTTCTCTAATAAGCAAGCCTCCCCCTAAAAGTGGCAAGCAATTGTGGAGTTATTATTACATATTGAAAAGGAATATTTTATCCTCAAACTATCTCAATATTTAACTCCAAAATACAATATAGATTCATAAATGAATCCATAAACCTTCATATGTTCAATATATGACATCATAAAAATGCTTACTCAACTTTTTCTTGCATTATGTAAATTTGACTAAGTGTGGGAAAACACTGTCAAAATGCTTGGGAGTGCAAATTTTCTCATACATATCTTTTATCACACTATATCACATGACTGAGATTTATCACATAAAAAATAAGCACAAAAATGAACAAACCCATATGATCCTTTTATCCCAACACCTCTATGTGTGCAAATACTGACCTCATCAACATGCTTACTTAGCTTTGCTTGAAACCTTTTACAAATTTGTCTAAGTATAGAATCTTAGTGAATTTTGTTTGAGTATAAAAATTTCCATCCCCATATCTTCTACTAAACTTCATTTCATGACTTAAAATCCAGGTCATAATAACTAGGGACTAATGTGATCACAACCATATGACCTACTCCCCTAGACTCATCCATACATGGTAATGGTGATGTCAACAAATTACCTTCTTAGAATTTCTTTTCATAGACTCAAAATGTTTAGATGATCAATATGAAGAACCGGATGAGTTCCATTCATGTACATAAGCACTCAAATCATCCTTGACCTATAATAGGATCCTTTGCATATCCTCTAATCACCATATTCAGCCCTAAGCATCAATGACATCCATATTGTCAATAGTCTCCCTTTTAACATCAATGATAATCATATTTACAAAAATATCCCCCTTTGTCATTGATGGTAAAATAAATTCTTTGATCTTCTAATATTCTACTCATTCTTTGGTATTGGTTGCATTGGCTTTTGATGAGTATGAACTAAAGCTATTCATACCAAACTTGTTTCCCCTTAGGCAATGGAACATTTACCTAAACTCAACTTAGACACATGATCTTATCTTATTATTGATGCCTAAAAATATCACTCTAGGTTGAAAATTTTCCTATGGGAAGATTTATAGGTTTGGGGCTGAGTGCAATCTATAAAGCAACCTCCAAGATTTTATAAGTCAGCTCTTCATTTAAAGTTGGGGGTGAAAAGGGGAGAGACAAATTAAAATAAACTAAAAATAAAACTAAGGCAATGCATCAAGATATTTAAAGCATGTAGACTATAATTTCATAAAATAGATCAAACCCTTAAACACTACAGACCACAAAGGATCATAAAGCATGAATTAAGGTCTATAATGAAATCAAGGATTGATAATATGGAAGTAGAAGAAAAGAGATAACAAAAAAAGACAATTCACCATGTAAATTAAAACAAAATATCACATCCTCATCATTTTTAGATGGAGAAATGAATGCATAAGGCCTAAAGGGCACATATAAAATGTCTATTCACACCTGTAAGGGGCACTTATTAAGGTTGAAGAATGAGAAAATGTAGACTAATATTATTTCTATTCTATTAAAAATGGTGGTATACAAAAGTAGCGAATAAAAGAAAAATTATAACCAACCCTTTCAAAAGGAAAGAGCCTAGAATATATAAGCAAGATGGCCTCTCATGGGAATGACACATAGAGATCCCAACACTTGCACCCATGATGATGCCACTATAACTAAAAGAGGAACTTGAGCTCATGAGTGTAGTTAGCCTCCATATCCTAGATATTGTATGGCCACTCTATCTTGTTAAGGCCACGATGTTCAAGAGTGATGTAGTGATGCCATGTGTATGTCTTTGGAGTTGTCTCTATTATACTGCTAGGGATTAGGATCCACTTACCTTAGATAATGGTGCAACTCCTCACTTTGATAGGAGAACCTTTGACTTTGAATAGTGTGAGGATACCACATAGAAAGGCTCATCTCTTTCTTATTACAAATAATTGGTGGATCCCCTTTAATCTTCTCTAGCTAATGGAACTTCTCTAAATTCTAACAAACCAAAAATATTCCTAGATAAGTGTAGGGATGACATGTGTCAAGCTGATGCTCCACTAGAGTGAAATGGGTACTTCTTTAGCAAGGTTGAGAATAAGAGAGCCACGTGTAAAGTAGATGATCCTCATAGGGGAATCCAATCATTCCTTTGTGAAATTGAGCATGAGGGTACCATGTGTTGGAACTACATTCAAGTAAATGGCTTAATGGTCCTAGTTTTTATATCGAGTAGTCAATAACACTACTTAGAGGTTTGACCTAAAAGGAAATGGATTTAAAGAGCATGGTGCTACCATGTGTTAATTTAGCACTCCATCAAAGTGCAATGAGAGCCTCTTCAAACTAGATGAGCATTAGGATACAACATGGAAGAAGTGGATGGGTCTAATACTTAGGAAAATTTTCAAAAAAAGGCCTCAAGAGAGGAAGAGGCCAAAAGGAGAATTGTTGGAAAGTGTCAAGGAACTACTAGCTATATTTGATCAAGTTTAAATCTAAAGATGAACTGCTCCAAAATATAAAAATGTGGATTTTGATCCACACTTCTTGTCAACTCATAGGGCCCTCAGTCTATGGACTAGAGAACTCAAAACGCTAGTATGTAAACTAATCAAGGTAAAATTTTAAAATAAGAGGAAAGCTCAAGAACCTATAATTTTTGAAGAGCCACCTATGAAGGCACCCACTCTTCCTCCTTAGGTTAGGTCTTTTTCTTAAGATCCTCTAAGCCTTTATCCATATCAATAATCTCCTTTAAGGAATATTTACCAAACCTTGAATAACTAACATCATTTAAAATTCAAGTTGGGTGAGTGGTTGTAATATCTTCTCCACATCAGAGACACTAAGTGACTAATTGAAAGCTACAAAAATGGTTTGGTCATTTTGATTTTTTTCTAGTAGAACTTTAATCTGGTCTTTGAAGAAGACACTGTTATCTACCAAAAAGGGGGAAGGGATTCCCAATTGGACTAGTTATTCAATGTGCCCCCACTTATCTTAGACCACCTATTTTAATGAATTAAATAATATCTTACACTTTTTGGTTGCCTTGTTTCATCCTATAAACTCATGGACTTTTGCCAATACTTCCCTTCAGCTAGTCACCCCCACTAATTCTAGTGTTTCATCTGAAGTGCTGTAAAGCTTTTGGATGAGGAGTTTCAAGTTTAAGACCTTAAGAGCCATGAAGTCGATGACCTGATCAACAAACATGCTCACTTATGAGCTCAAATTATGTGAGTTTGTGATGAAGGTGAGGGTCAACTTTAGGTTTTCAATCATTCCCTTGATCTTATTCTAGTAGTATTTTTACAATTTATAGACCATAGGGAGGATTTCTATAACCTTTGGATGAGTGAAAAGGTCATTTTTTAGTTTCTTAATATCTTAGTCCTTGACTAAGGATTCTTGTTGTGCCTATTATTATAATTGTTAAAAATCTTGATTATAATTAGAGATATTTTGGTAGGGATGTGCCAATTTGGTCTCTTTTTATTATATCTTGGTCTCAGTGGCCACTTGTATATTGGCTTCCCTCTAGAATATCTCACTAGAAACATGACTCTGAAGGTTAAACCTTGCTTTTTTGAGATCTACATCTTTGGCTTTAGCCTCAAAAGTGAGTTAGTCAACTGAAGCATTCACTTTGGTGAGCTCTAGCTTGGTATTTTCTTGTTGTTGAGTCACCTTAATGTAGTCTATGGTTACAAACTTATGAATTTATTCAATTAGATTGACCCTATCAGTGGGTCTATCTTGGTTGAGGTTTAGTCTGATGGCTTGTATGGTGTATTCCCTTCACTTCCTCTATTCTTGAGGCTTTACTAAACAAGGGTTCAAATGAGCAATCATGAGAGATTAGTGTGAAAGGTCATAAAATGATTCTATATGATTCTATGTAAGGGCCTTGGCCTACTTCCCCCTTTGCATTTCCATCTAAGACTTATAAGCTCTCCTTACCAAGTCCATCTACTATTGGTACTACTTTGTCACTTGAATGCTCTCCGCTGTGAAGGGGATTAAATATGGAAACACCAAAAAAATGGTTACTTTATACTATGAAGCAATAGACCCTATCCTTATGGAGGTGAGTGAATGGAGGGTGAGTGTGGAAGGAGATAAATACAAGAGCCCATGGGATAATGTGAATGGTGATTGTGCCATAATGGAGGATGAGGTGGATGATGAAATAATAGGGGTTAGAAAAGGCATGTAAGAAGAGATTGGGAATATAGAAGAAAGTGGTGAGAGCTTGATGGTGTGTTGAGTGGATGAAGAGGAGAGTGGGGCTAGGGAATTAATTGGTTGGGTAGTAAAGGGTGGTAAAATATAAGACAAGATGGTAGATGGAGACATGGAGGAGATAAGGGAGGCAAAGGTGGAAAGAAGGGGATCCACCAAGTGAATATTCTTATATACAAGATCTAGTGGAGGGTTGGGTTTGGGTGCCTTGGATCACTTATATTGGAGTGAACCAATCATGAGGTGCTCAGAGGGGGTTTGTTATTATGGGGCTATAAGATATGGGTATAGGGGAGGAGGACAAGTTAAAATCTTATGAATCTCCAAAACCTTGGCCTCATTTTGTTGTGGTGAACCATTACTTGTTATCCATAGTCATCTCTTTCTTATTCTTATTCTTCTTCTTCTTCTTTGTCTCCTCCTACTACTAGCTCAAGGAAGGATTTTGATCTTGCTCAGCTCTCTTCTAGATGATTTTCATCACAAATATTTTTAAAGGTCTCATCTATGTTTTTAGCATCATAGTTGGAGTATGTATTAGTTATTTCATACCCATATTTTGTGAAGGTAACTATTTTTTCTTTGATCCAATCAAACTAGGTGAGCTGCTTCTTCATCCCCTTTGATAATTTTTTAGATAGGTCATATTCCTAAACCATATAATAGAAGGACTCCCATGGGTTAAGGGCATCCAATGAGATCTAAGATAGATCCACATAATTTTAGAGGATTTCCTCTATGGGTGACCTCCTCTATTCTAGATATGGTTGGTTTTGATGATTGGGAGCACTAGAAATCTTTAAGGATGCTGTGAATACATCTAGATCATAGTTACATCTATCATATATTAAATTGAGGCTAAGCTCTGCTAGTTTGGCCATCATTAAGCATCTTTAATGCCTCTTTACCACTATGATGTCATAATTTATGAAAGGGACATCATATAAATGCTTATTCTTCTTCCCTACTTCGTAGATAGAGTCTATCACTTCAAGATGGAAAGCCAAATCTAGGGCCAGGGTCCTATTTGTTAACATACATAGGATCTAGAAGGGTTCTCCATAGAAATTGTGCACTTAGATGAATGTAAAATGGGTTACCTAAAACCAACCAATTGGGACCTTGCTCGTAATGAGCCATGAACAATACTCATGCATCATTCTAAATGTAAGAGCCTTTATGCTGAGGTTGATGAGAACTAGAGCCATAAATATATCTAAGAACTTGTAGTAGTCCCCAGTGATAGATAGGATGTGGGTCTATATGATGACTAGGGTCACCAAATTAGGGAAAATGTCTATGCTAAGGGAGTTGTGATTGAGGTATGATGATAAAAAGTAGGAATGCTAGTACAAAATGAGATACAAGAGGAAGGATGAGTACCAAATGGTATCAAAAATCAAAAAATTCTCCATCTCATTCCTCATGGTGGTGGTGATGGACTCTACAAAATATATCCTGTACACCTCCAAATTTTGTACCATGGTCAAGAGAAACAGTGATCCCAATTGGAATTCATCAACATTGGCATTAGAGTCCATCCTTAAGATGAAGGCCAACTGGATAGAGTATCCTTCAATTACTTTAAGGTAAATTTCACCATGGGGATGGGTAGAGGTGGCATCTCCATGATGTCACTCTTGAGGAGGAAGCCAAAGAAGTGTGTCTTATCCTAGACTTAGGATTTTTATACACTTTGAAGGCCCTTTATACTACAAATATTGTTCTTGGGGTCACTTGGGAGATAGAGCATCTCCCTGATGCCATCTATACTAATTTTTACCCTCATATGGGTATTAATAATAATTGTACCAGTATTGGCATCATATCTTTCCTCACAGAGGGTAATTATCTCTAGGCATAGATGGAAATAAGGCAACATGTAATGTGCTAGCATACAGTCCCACATATTATAGCTAAAATAATAATACTCCCCCTATGGATCCTTTTGAGCATTTAGGTATTGCTTTGAAAAATTAGTGACCAATGCTTGGTTTTTATAGTCCCCTTTGGCCACCTTCTTAACATTAGGTACTTTATCCTTTTGTTGAGTGGGAGAAGAAGCATAGGATTCGATCATAGCATACTTAGGAGGAAGGTCTCCCTAACTACTTGAGCCATGGGTTCTCTATTTTTTAGGATGCTTCTCTCCCCCAAAAGATGTGGAAGTCTCCATCTCAAGAAATTTTCTCCAAAATCCTTTCTATCTTATTTTTGGATTAATGATTCTCTACTCACCTCCTCTTTCAACTCTAAGCTCATATCTTTACTCTTTTAAATTACTTAATGCTATTGAGGATATCAATGTGTCAAGCGTGTGACTTAGATGAGGTGAGGGTATTTATACATTGATGTTACTAGGTGGTCTCATCCAGGAAAATTTGAAATTAAACACCCCATAAATGATGAAGGCATCACATACACTTGAAAATCCATTCATAAGATATTTATGGTGATCATTATGGGGACTCATGAAAAATAGAGCATCTGACATTAATGGTAGGTGAGGTGTGTAAATAACCATCTTTTAGAGAATATTTTTGAAGATTTGGGAGGACTAGGGTGAAGATGTGTGGTGGCTAGACAAGCCACTTATGCCAATGGTACTTATTTGAAGGAAAATCAATGAAAAGGGAAACAAAACAAAGGGAAATAATGGAAAATGGAAGGAAACACACATAATAAAAGGGAAACTAGCTAATTATGTATAAGGGGGAAGCAAACAAGTTAGTTAAAATGTTACAAATTCATCTCATTAATTGGGATATCCAATGCATTATCCTCTTCATCTTATAACTCAAAAGCATTCCCCTAGCTACTGTTGATGATGTGAGAAGGTCCTCTCTAAAGAGAATTAAAGTTTACATGTTAGCCTAGCTTTGTATCCCTATGATCATATTTGAGAACTAAATCCCCTAGTTTAAATATTGGGTCTGATGACTTCTTGTCAAACCACCGCTTGACTTCTTATTTCCAGGTGATTTTTGCATCACTTGCCTAATCTCTTACTTCTTAGAGGCTAAGTAGCTCTAAGAGCCTAACCTTCATTACTCTATTTTCTACAATCTTAATAGCTTTTAAAAGCTATAATGTAGGGATTTTCAATGACACCAACATGATTACCTCCTTCTTATAGACAAGTTCATATGGGGAGGTTTTCAAGATCTATTTGGGATTGATGTGGTCCACCCATAGGGTCATTCTTATGTGCATGTTCCACTCCCTTTGCCATTTAGAGCCCATCTTTTTGATTAATCTTATCATATTATTATTTGTTGATTCCACCAACCCATTACCTTATGGGTAGTAATTAGATGAAGTTTTTAAGAAGATACCATTCTAGAGCACAAACTTAAAAATTTTAGACCCAAGGAAGGATTTTGCATTATCATAAATGACTATCTTAGGTGGACTGAACCTAGCCATGAGCTTTCCAAGAATCTAAGGATCACATTCTTGATCACCTCTTTTAGTGGGAGTGCTTTGGTCCACAATGTGAAGTAGTATGTGGCTATCAATATCCACTTATGAATGGCATTGGAGATGGAATTTATCATCCTAATGAAGTATGAACCCCACTATGAAAATTGTTCATTGATCACAATTGACTTTAATGGCATGGTTGAATTCTTTCTTTTCCTTGCAAAGAATTGGAATTTGTGATTGATTGCCTTATGGCAGTCTACAAACATGGTCAACAAGTAATACCCCATGTGCATGATCTTTGTAATAGTGGTTTTTCTAAGAAGTGACTGCTTGTGGGATTAAAGTACATGTCTTGGATAATATTCTTGGCCTAGTGTCTTTTGACACATCAGAGTAGGTCTTTGCCAAAGTTCCTTTTGAATAATAATCCTTGGACCAACATATAGCTAGACCCATAGGGCCTATACAAATGCCTTTTATGTATAAGAAGATTGTTTAGATATTGACCAATTTTCATGATGTGGATTTAGTTGACCACCCAAGATCTGTCAGTCTCAAATTGATTGAGGAGGACTACTTATGGTGTGTGTTTTTCTTCTAGTGGGACATCTACACATAATGCTAGGTACTCACATATTCATTTTTCTCTGATCAACTTTGTTGGCCTAACCTCAATGCCATACTCTATGATCTTTGTGATCCAATTGGCTTGTTTTTCTTTGATCTCTTCTTCCATGATGTATTTGTGGACATTGGAGTGTGTCATGTACACCATAATCTTGTTGTCTGTGATAAGGTGCCTAAACTTTTTGAAACCTTTGACTATGGAAAAATGTTGTCTTTCTATAAAATTGTATTTAAATTCATACCCATGCAATATTATTGAAAAAAACATGATTGGGTGCTCATTTATTCCTTTTGAGTTAACACAACCACCAGGCTATGTTCACTCCCATAGATGTACATAATGAAGTATTTGGAAAATTTGAGGTTAATTAGTATATGTGTAATAGATATTAAATCCTTGAATTCATCAAATGTTTATCTTCCATTAGGAGTCTACTTGAAGTCCTAATATTTCTTCAAAATTAACATGATTGGTCTTACCAATCCTCCAAAGTTAGATATAAACTTATTAATGAAATTGATCTTTTCAAGGAAAGATTGCACTTCCTTCTTATTTATTGGTAAGGATAAGTCTCAATGTCCTTTATCCTCTTTGAATCAATGGTGATCCCGTATTTGGATATTACATATCCAAGAATCTTTCCTTGTATGACTTTGAAGACATAGTTTTTAGGGTTAAGGGACACCCTAAATTCTTGACACTTTGGAAAACCTTCTCCAAATGGTCAAAGTGGTCCTCCTTATTCTTAGAAAACATAGTGAGGCCATAAAAATATATGAGGATGATCTTATTGATTATCCTTTTGAAATACACATCCATTTCACATTAGAATGTCACCCTAACATTAGAGACACTGAAAAGCATCTTTGTAGATGCAAAGGTTCCCCACTTTGTGTTGAAGGTAGTCTTGTGATGGTCCTATTCCTTCACCCATACCTAATTATACTTGGAGAATCCATCTAGTAGAAAAAACATCTTTACACCTACTACTATTTGGAAGACTTACTCCATAGAGGGAAGGGCGTAATGGTCTTTCAAGGTTGCCCTACCCAAGTCTTGAAAATCCATGCATAGCTAGATCTCTCCATTCTTATTTCACATAAGAACTATATTAGACACCCAAATTAAATGCGTAATTAGGTATATAATCATAGAGTTGATTAGTTTCCTAAGCTCTTGGGCCATCAAGGATTTGATCTTCAAGTTCACTAGCCTTTGCTTCTATCAAACTTGTTTGGCTCCTTCCATCAAGTCTATAATGTGTTTAATGACCATAAGGTTGTATCCTTTTAGGTCATTGTCTAGCATAGTGGACCTGATGATTTCCCTCACTACTTGCTCATTGGTAAACAAATTTATTACTAGGTAAAATTAGGAATCAATCATTGCCATTTTGTCAACCTCTACATTCATAGACCTTGGGATGATTTGAATCTTGAAGGATTTAAAGGCTTTGATCAGATCCCATATATAGTGGAGGTAGGATCTCATGTACACATTATTTGTAGCCAATACCCCCTTACATACCTTACTACTAATTCAGAATCACTGAATACCTTTAGTTGTTTGACGCCCATCCACTCAGGAAGGTTAAGGCCATGGAATAGTAGTTCATATTAGGCCTCATTATTTATATAGGCAAACTAACATTATAAGGCTCATAGGGTCTCTTTTATGGAAGGAGATCTTAGTCAGATGCTATCTTTAGAATCGGTCTTGAATTTTGCACCATCAAAATGGTCCAAAATATGGACTCATATTCAAGCCCTTCTCTCTAATCTTCTTTCTTCTTTACAACCTTAAGAATTTCCTGGTATTCATCATGGATCACATAGGTTCCAAGGTTGGTGGCATCAAAATTTTTGAATGGGTCATTTTCAATGAACTCATTGATAAGGGATTCTTCCTCTAGACTTCTGATATCCATAACCTTTTTTCCTTTGAGCATCTCCACCTAGTGCATCTCCATTCTTAAGAAGGAGGTTTACATTGCTTTAAATTTTTCCATAAATTCATCAACTATGTGTTCAAGGTGAAGTGGTTTGGACAACACTTTCAAATTTGAACCATGTTTGGTCCTCAATATTAGATGGGACCAGTCCAATGATAAATACCCACCTATTTTGGTGGTGAAATCTCTTAACAAGCATAGAATAAAGATAGGTGGGATGTCTATCACTATAATTTCCTATGATACAATAATTCTAGGATGAGAATATAATGTGATGGGAATAACCCTGATGATCCCTAAGGTTTGAACCTTCTTCTTATATAGCTACATCACTCCTTTATTTAATGTCTCACAATTCAATTAGAGTGCAACTATTTTTTTTAGGCATCAGCATCATGATCACACCTAAATCAATCATGGATTTGTGTAATAATTTCTTCCCCATAATTAGCATCAAATATAATGGAGTAGGTTTTTTTACTTACCCCCTCCTTAGTATTAATGAATGTGGAGGGAATATAGGGTTGTGAACTTGTGCTATCTTCCTTCCCTTTTGTCCTTTTAGGTTTTGTAGTAAATTTTCTTTGCATGGGATTTTCTTACTTCTCCAAGGATTATTTTAGTAGAGACTTTTTCTTAGTAATCGATAAGAATTCCTAGAGGGAGATGTTGGTTGAGACCCTCTTCAATTTTTCCACCATGTTGTATGACCTTTGAGGTGAAACCCTAAGATATTTTTCTTTGTTCTACACTACCTAACTCAACTTTTGGTATGTCAAAGCTGAGGTATAAGGTGTTGGGCCTTTCTCAAAGGTCACTTTTGGCCTCATGATAGCTTTGGGGCTTTCAAATAATCTTTTATTTAAGTGAGTGTATTAGTCTGATTGAACCTATAAGACTTTATACATAAGAACTATTGACCAAATTTCACCTCTATACAATTTGTTCAACCATTTTTAAAGAGAGCCAAAAAGTAGTTATAAGAAAAGGTCATTTTAGATGTCCAAAATTGTAAGTCAAGGAGGCTAAATTGTTTTGGCTCCATTGTAGTGTAAGTTGAGTTCTCCACAAGTCAAGTGTTGGCCCCTCATAAACTTGAGTTACTCTTTAAGACCAAGACAGGTTCTTTGAATGACTTGACTTATAAAAATTTCATGAGTCAAATTAATCTAGGTTTATGAACCCAAATTAATCCTTCAAATGTTTTGCAAGTTTTCAACGATGCATGACTCTGAGTTTTCCAAGGAGTATGTCTTAAATTTATTTATAAGTAGAGAGCAATGAGAGGTATGAAGTAAGTAATAGGTCTTAGAAAACCCAAAATGGTATTGATAATGCCTCTCAAATTTCCCATGGTAAAATTGTTAAACTTTTTTTAAGGGCACATTCCCTTTAGAAAGGCCTATTCAATTATTATAAAGGACAGTTCATATTTTCTGAAGGGCACTCCACTCTTTCGCAGGGCAGTTTAACTTTTCCAAAGGGAAACTCCATCCTTTTGAAGGGTATATTTCCAATTTTTTTAAGGTATCTTACCCTTCAAATGGGATATTTTCACAAATCTAAAGGGTCTTTCTTAGCAAAAGTATCTTAAAAAAGTTTTCAAATGGACACTTAGTGAAAACCCAAAAGATTTGTTTCAGATATTTTATCTAAAACAATCTTTTTAAAAAGATAAATAAAAATGAGAATTTGCCATGTGGCATGAGCTGGAGCAAAGTTAACTTGTCAAAAATAGATAGAAGATGATCCATAGGCATCCATGTCTAGTAGATCATTGACTTAGAGTCACCAATCCAAGTCATTCCTTGAGGACCAATCACAAAGGAAAGATAAATCCAAATAGAATAAAAATAACTTCTCTCCACACCATTGTGCATCATGGCAAGCCAAGGAGAAGCAATTGGGCATTGAAAAAAATATATAATAGGTGGATCCATTATAAACAACCATTTTTGGCACCATCTCCACATAAATCTATTATGTTAAGAAGTTGTTGAAAAATAATCTCCAAGAGGGCAAGTTAAGGGCATTTAGGAGGGTGACATGGACCAATCAGATGGATTGAATGAGCATATTCAATAAAGTAAATTGTATCTAAAAATGGATACTTCCAATAGAATGGATTCCTTCCATTTGGCACTATATACCTCCTCATATTATCCTTTTTTTATAGATACTTCCCTTATGCAAGGGAAAAAGAGAGCACACCCAGTACGATGGAGCCCTATTAGAATGATATCACATTCTACTTTTTGACATTAGCATAGGTTTTTTATTTCATGTTTTTGGATGATTATCTAAGTGTGTGAGTGATGTATGGTGGTAGCTTATGATGATTTTTTCATCCTCCTTCCCCGTCATTCTTCATGCCTAAACAAGAGTCTTCAGTCTAGCTGGTCACATGGTGTGTGTCTAAGTGTATTGCATTTTTTCATGTACACTATTATTTTGGAATGTGTAGGGTCTACCTTTTAGCTCATTTACCTTGTGTTATCTTACATGTCTCACCTCTATGTTTAAACACTTTTCTTAGACTCTTTAGGGCTTGTGAATGTTTGTGTTTTTATTGCATCATGCACTAGGATGTGATACTCATGTGGAATATAGTCTTAGTGTATCACCCCTATTAGAGTAGGATTTCCCTTTATGAAAATTTTTAACTCTTTTCCCTTTAATAAATTTAGTCTAGCAATAATGGTTTTATAGAGACTCATATATAGGGAGATAGTCCTTCAACTTAGAGGTTTGTTTCCCTCGTAAGCACACCCACAAGCCTAGGAAATGATCCAGCATTTCCCAAATTTGGGAGAAGACTAAACACTCTCTTCTAGGGTGAAATATTTGGAGTAAATAGTTATAACATGCCTGGTGGGACCAGTGGGAATATTTTTGGTGTGTCTTCTCTCTTATCATCTTTTGAAAGCATCCAAGAAAACACCAATGGTGACTTCAAATGAATTTTTGGTTACAAGCAGCCCATGTATCTATTGATGAAGATTTTGATTAATTGTTGTTTTTTCATGTGACTTGTGAAGTTGATATGGATGGATATGGGGAGAATCCTTACCATACACCTCCCTATCATGACCCTTTCTACCCTTCTCAATAGTCCTATGAAGAATACCATCCTTCTTATGAGTCATGGCAGCCCTATGGTCAACCTATTCCTTTTCCAAATGAGTATAATATTATTGACCAGCCATATGACCCATCTTTGCCTTAGCCTTATCATGATGAGTTAGACAACACCATTAGTTGAGAGGCAAAATATGGAGCTTTCAAAGTATTTCTTGAAGAGGTTAAATAACCCAACCACTTTGTCCAAGCTTACTACCCCTCTCATTATCAAAATATGTGGGTATTTATGCCAATATTTCTATAATTGGAAGAGCATATGATTGTGATAGATAAGTGTTATGATGGAACCCCTAGTGGTTTTATGGATTTTTTAAGGTTTTTAGTTACGTTGTTAATGGACATGTGGGGTTATGTTGAATGAGAGAACCAATATGTCATTGGTGAAGGATTGTCTAGGGTTAGAAGATTTTTTCAATGGTGGATTGATCAGTTAGAGAGATGCAAAACCCACGAGGGTATTAAAACCTAAGAGGGTATGGAACAAGTTATAGCTATAAGAGAATCTCCAAAAAGCTATGAAGAGCCTTAAGAAGATGAGGAGGATGATGAAAGCTTATATGAAGAAGATCTACTTCCTATTGCTCTTCCTATCTTACCTCTCCCTCAAGATCCCATTCAAGAAAGTTTACCCATCTTTATGTTCATCCTTGACCACCACTCCCCATCCTCAACCCATAGACCCATATATCTCTCTTCCACCATCCCTCCCCTTAAGGAAAAGACTCTTTCAAGGGAATCATCAAAAGAAGAAACCACCATAGAAACTCATCTTGGTAAAGACAAGGTCAACCTTGCCTCCTTGAGTGAATAAAAGCATGTTAAAGACTCTTTTGTAGCTATCCATGAGGAGTGTGACCTAGAATTAAAAGGTGAGGTATTTGGAGAAGACCCCATGTCTAATCCTAAGATTATAAAGGACCATCTCAAACATGAAGTGAAGTGAATCATCAAGGAAGACTATCAAGGTACTCCTTAAGAGGTTTCAGTCTTGGAAGAATCTCACGAGATCAAACTTGAAGACATAGTGCTTGAGGATGATTTTGTACCTCTTTCTGATTTTGAATCACCCTCAAATACATTACAACTTGAGGAATAACATATTAATAATTCCATATGTTAAGAAGAAAAGAGAGAAGAGGTATTAATCTAGGATGTCAAGGATGATAGAGATGATTAGCCATAAAAAATGGAGCTCTTTTAAGAGCTTAAAATCCTCTACCAAGTTAAGGGACAAGTTCATGACAAGGTGAAGGAAAGCTTTCCCATGGAAGATAATGACCAAGATTGGGTAGACTATGCAGAGCTCCTTAGTGATCTTGAAGAGCTTGTAGATAATGAGAAGCCCAATCTCATTAAGAATCTCATGGAAACTAAGAATGAAAGCCTTGTTGTATCACCATTTGAGGTCAAAGTTGAATAATCTTATGAGGAGCTTGAATTTGTTGTGCTACAAGAAAAGTTCATTTTTATGGCTAACTTGTTTGAAGTTGCTTGGTTCTTATTAAACACCATGAAGCAGGAGGCATTGATGTCAAGGATCAAAAGGTTGAATGCTTCATCCATCACTCTATGTCATGAAGCCAAGAAGGTTTTCAACTACCCTTTTGATCCAAGAGGAAGTGTTCATCTCAAGTTTTTTATATAAATAGTAGTTTAGGTGTGTTTCTTTTAGTTTGTTGTTGTGTTCCCTAAGTGATTTATAGCATAGGTATGTTTTCCTTACTTTTGTTTGGTGTGTGTCTCTACCTTGTGTGTGTGATCAACCCAACTAGTGTGTTTCTGAACCAAAACTTGCTCAATTCTCATTGAAGTGACTATATGCATGACTCCATGCCCAATTGCAGGATTTAGGTGATCAGTCTTTGACATAACAGACATGCCTCCCCTCAGAATCACCAAGAATGTTGACCAAATTTCACCTCTGTATAATTTTTTTAATCATTTTCAAGGAGAGATGAACATTAGTTATAGGAATACGTCATTTTAGAGGTCCAAAATTATAAGTCAAGGAGGCTAAAGTGTTTTGGCTCCATTTTAGTGTAATTCAAGTTCTCTACAAGTCAAGTCTTGGCCCCTTATAAACCTGAGTTACTCCTCAAGACCAAGTCAAGTTCTTTGAATGACTCAACTTATAAAAATTTCATGAGTAGAAGTAATCCAGGTTTGTGAACCTGAATTACTCTTTCCAATACTTTGTGGGTTTTTAATGATGCATGACTTTGGGTTTTCCAAGGAGAAAGTCTTAAATTATTTAATAAGTAGTGAGCAATGAGAGGTCTGAAGTAAGTAAGTAATAAGGCTTAGAAAACCTGAAATGGTATTGATAATGCCTCTTGAATTTCCTAGGGTAAAAGTCTTAAACTTTTTTGAAGGGCATGTTCCCTTTAGAAAGGCCTATTTAATTCTTTTGAAGGGTAGTTTAACTTTTTATAAGGGCACTCCATTCTTTTGAAGGGAAATTAAACTCTTCCAAAGGGTAGTTCAAATTTTTTGAAGGGAAACTCCATCCTTTTGAAGGGTATATTTCCAAAGTTTTAAAGGTCTCTTAACCTTCAAAAGGGTCATTTTCATAAATCTAAAGGGTCTTTCTTGATAAAAGTGTCCTTTAGAAAGTTTCTGAAGGGACATTTAGTGAAAAACTAAAAGAATTATTTTACACATTTTATCCAAAACAATATTTCTAAAAAGACAAAGACAAATGAGAAGCTACCATATGGCATTAGCTGGAGTAGAGTCAACTTATCAAAGATAGATGGAGGATGATCCATAGGCATCCATGCCTAGTAGATCAACAACTTAGAATCACCAATTTGAGTCATTCCTTGAAGACCAATAAAAAAGGAAAGACAAAGCCAAATAGAATAAAAACTTATCTCCACACCATTATGTATTATGATAAGCCAAGGAGAAATAGTTAGGCAACAAAATAAATCTTTAATAGGTGGCTCCATTAATAATAATCATTTTTGGCACCATCTCCACATAGCTCTATTATTTTAAGCAGCCATTGAAAAAACATCTCTAAGAGGGCAAGCTAAGGGCATTCAGGTGGGTGACATGAACCAATCAGATGGCCCAAATGAGCATATTCAATAAAGTCAATTGCAACTAAAAGTGGAGACTTCTAATAGAATGGATTCCTTACCTTTGGCATCAAAGACCTCCTCATCTTATTTATCTTTTATAAATACTTCCCTTGTGTAAGGGAAAAATAGACCACACCTAGTACAATGGATCCCTACTAGAATGATATCATGTTCTACCTTTTAGCATTAGCATAGGTCTATTCTTTCATGTTTCTAGAAAATTATCTGAGTGTACGAGTGATGTATGGTGGTAGCCTATGATGATTTTTTCATCCTCATACCCTATCATTATTCATGCCTAACTAAGAGTCCTCAATCTATCTGGTCACATGGTTTGTGTCTAAGTATATTACATTTTTGCATGTGTACTATTGTTTTGGAATGTGTAGGGTCTACCTTTCAGCTCATTTACCTTGTGTTATCTTGCACATCTCACTTGTATGTTGAAACACTTCTATTAGACTCTTTATATCTTTGGAATGTCTATGATTTTGTTGCATCATGCACTAGAATGTGATACTCATGTAAAATGTAGTCTTCATGTATCACCCTTATTAGAGTAGGATTTCCCTTTATGCAAATTTCTAACTCTTTTCCATTTGAGACTGTTAGTCCAGTAGCAATGGTTTTGCATAGACTCATATACAAGGAACTATCCATTCAACCTAGAGGTTTGTTTCCCCTATAGGCATACCCACAATCCTAGGAAATAATCCAATGTTACCCAAATTTGGGAGAGGATTGAACACTCTCTTCTAGGGTGAAAGATTTGGAGATAATAGGAACTTCACTCATGTAGACTGCATCTTCATCTTTAACCCAAGTGAAGAGTACATTTTCTAGGGCTATTTATTCTTATTATTCCAAGGACATTCCTTACATTTTCACCATCAAGATAATGTTTTCAAACCCTAGAGACTAGTATGTGTAGGTAAACTTAGGGGCGTTCTCTTGTCATCACTATTCAGTAAACTTCTATTATAGGTTACCCCTTAGATAGTTTTGGGGTCCATGAGCATCATTATATAAAAATACCATGAATTAAAGTCATTTACCAAGTAGTTTTTTCCAAAAACTAGCTCTCTATTTTCATTAGGCACTATTGTTTACAAAGGATTTAGTATTACAACTATTTAGTTCATGAGCCATGTCTGATGGTTTGACACTTAATGATTTAGAACTTGATAGTTTAACCTTTGTCTCTCCTAGTGCTAGTTTTGTTGGTATGGTGTTCTCCTTTCTTGGTAGTTATTGAAATAAGGATTTGGAGGCATGAATTATTGCCTTTTGAGATTGGTTATCTCATTGGAGAAGTTCTATAAGATAATCTTCATAGGATTCATCTTCATGGTCAGGGAGGATTGAGTAGATGTGCTTTCCTAATCAACCAAATACACATACATAGAAGGTGGGGTTCTTAAGGTACTTGGGGCTTCTTTTTGTAGGGGTATTAATATCTAAGAACATCAACATTGGTAGATGTAGAGGTAACATTCCTGCATCTATCAAATTATTATCAACCCTTACTGCTAGATCATAAGCATCTAATAGTGTCTCACCTCCAAGAAATTGAATCACAATCACAATGCTTTAATTGAATGACTTGAGATAGAACACAATATCCATGCCTATGGATGGTTGAGCCATAATTGGAATCCTTTTCTAGGTCTTTTCAACTAGGTTTTGAAATGGGCAATGGCTTCTTGCAGGCTTCTCCCATTTTAACATCAATGGCAAAGGGACTTTGTCTCACTTTTTCTCCCCCTTTATCAGATAAAGGAGTTTGTATAATAATCTATAACCATCAACTCATTAGAATTTTTCAAAAATATGCTTACCTAAGTTGACTTTTCTCTTCTTCTAGGGATTAACAAAAAATTTATGATCCTCCCCTTGGACTTATGCTCTATCACTTTTATCTAATGATGTGATGTAGTATCTACCACTCCCAATTTTTTTTTCATTGCATCATTTGATCACCTTCAAGTTTCCATACCTCATGAAGAACCACCATACAAGCTTACTAACTTTCTCTCTTAGATTCAAATATATATATTCCTCTAATACTAAGACTTGACTAATTACAAATCTTCCCTTTATTTATGCATGAGGATTCAATACATTATTAAAACACCTAACTTAGTTTGATCAAGTGATCATCATAACCTCCTTGAGTTCTCATTTGTAGTATACACATCTTCAACATAGCTGAAGCACTTTTTTATACTCCCCTTCAAATCATGCATAGATCCTCAAGCCATTCATGTTATCTGATTTATCTCCCCCCTAACTCTATATTCCATCTTTCCAAGCTTGTACCTTCAAGAACATCTCTTTTGCACAAGAAATTCTCATACCTTGTAATCCCTCCTAGGTTACTTCAAATAGGTACATTTCAAACAAAGATACATAAATTGAAATTATCATACCTTTACACCAAGGGACTACCTATATCACACCATAACTTCATTTAACACTTGTATATAATCATTTTACACATGTTCTCTAAGTCTAGTGACCCAACTCATTTTACAACTTAAGATACAAAATGTCAAGGGTTTCTTACATTTAAAACCTTATGCCAACCTCTAAAACTTCTTCCATATCAAGAAACAACCATCAAACTCTTCCACACCAAGATTTGATCTTTCACACCTTTGGGAACCTTGAATTTAACCCTTAGGGTTTTATTGAGTAACCCTATAATTTCAAAGAGCTAAAAATAAATCATTTTTGGGTTCATTTCTCTTCATCTGACTTATGGACCATATATATGAGATACATCATTATGTCACATGGAAACACTTATTATTTCCCTAAAATCACTACATACATGACACTTTTATCATCTTGACACACCAACTCCAGATGTGGGCACTCATTGCTTGCCTTCTAGAGTCTTCTAAAGAATACCACAACATCACTTACTTCTCCACTAAAAGGAGTCCCTTAAGAAACATAGATAGAGACACCCTACTTCAAAATGTCTTAGGATAATGTGCAACTAGGAGTTTCCCATAACTCCTCATATTCCTTCTCTCCTTGTCCATATTGTACTTATAGTTCTTTTTCTTCTTAGGCTTAAGAGAAGTAACATGCTCATTAATTATAATGTTCTCCATTTATTTTATAATTGAATTAACTATACATGGAGACAACATGTATTCATGACATACCTATTCATTTAAAGAATCTTCCTTGCAATTTAGAATCTCATCACCAAGCATAAAAACTAATGTTATATGAATGAGATTTTCTCAACATCAACATGATGTTCACTTGAATCTATACACACTCTAGAAATATCCTTGGCCAACACCTTGGACTTCACATTGAGCTTGGTATTTTCATTTTCAACATGAGTAGACATTGAGAGATCTTGACATTAGCCAATCTCTATAACATTCTCCATAATATCTTGATCTTTCACTTTCCATACATGCTTGGGTTTTTTATATTTCCCATTTTCCCCCTTTTTAGAGACTTGTGAACCTTTTTTCACACTGGGAGACATGCCTTTCTTTACACCTTGTGTCTTTGGTATTACAAAGGTTTTTCTACATTATTTATCTATGTGACCAAGATTATTGTAATTATATAATATTAAATTTGTATCTAATAAAGGTGCAAATGTATTTTTGATTACAATTTTTTTTCTCCTTTTAGATACAACTCTACATTCACTAGCCTTATAACCAAATTAATTACAACTATAACAATAACCATAGAAAAATGAATACCTAGTCATATCATTTCTTTGTGTAAAATGGGGAGTTATTATTAAATTTGGCTTCTTTAGGTCTCCCACTCTTGTGTAGCCATCTACATCAGCTACCTTTATCTTATGAATCTACCTTGAGTTTGTAGAGATGGACCCATTATTGTTATTCCTTTCCTCTTATTCATCAGAGTCTTCAACTTATTCTTGATCTAAATCTACAAAATTTAATCTGAATGTCATGAAGAGGGATTCATTTCAATTAGCCATAAAGGCACAATCATGGTCATCATCTAAGCTATCACACTCATCTAATGAATCACTATATACTGTTATACACAAGCCCTTCTTGTTTTTAAATTAGTTCTTCTTCTTAAAATAGTGGGGATTCATCCTTTTGCCATCCTCTTCTTGTTCAGAGTTATCCTTTTTCTCATAAAAGCATTTAGTAGGAACATGTCCTACTTTATAATATTTAAAGCATTTAAAGGGTAACTTACCTTTGTACTTTCTAGAAACTATTTTTAATCTTCTGACAAAGTTGTCTTCTTCTTCATCTATCTCTTTATATCTGGATGTAGATGCTTCTGATTTTACATTCTTGGATGATTTGAATACAAATTCTCTCTTAGAATTATCTACTTCTCCCATTCTCATCTCATAGGCAGTGAAGGTTCCATGTAACTCATCAATAGTGATTTTATCTAGATCTCTTTCTTCCTCTATTTTAGATATTTTAGAGCCATACCTTGATGGTAGAGATCTTAGGACCTTTTTAAAAATGACTAAATATTTCATCTCTTCTCCAAGGCCTCTAATTGCATTGACTATTTCATATAACTTGAGGAGGTAGTCTAAAATTTTCTATTCTTCAATCATTTTAAGAATTTGAAACATAACTATGTATTTCTGTAGCTTGGCATGCTTTACCTTATCATCACCTTCATAGATACTCTTCAATTTGTTTCATATATCTTATACAATTTGACAATGCATCACTTTGACAAAATCTAATTTAGACAATCCACATTTCATAGCATTCTTTACCTTGACATTTCTCTCATATGCCTTCTTCACATCCTGATTAGTAAGAGTTGTAGTAGGAGCTATATATCTATTTACAACTAACATCCATACATCAAACCTTAATGAGGATAAATATGCTTCTATTTTAATTCTCTAAAATGCATAAATTGATCCATCAAAGAGAGGTGATGTTTTTGAGGAAGAGCCTTCTTGACTAGCCATTTATGTTCACCATCCAAGATCTACCTGAGCTGATTAAGCTTATTCTAAGGAACTTGGGCTATGATACCCATTGTTGTAACATAACTATCTACTAAGAGGGGGAGTAAATTAGTATATTGACTAAATTAGTCCTTTTTAAATTCTTTTTAAAAATATACTAGAAAGGATAAGTATATTAAAACATATATATAGAGATCACACACACAAAGACACATAACACCTTATGTATATGTGGAAAACCCAATATAGGAAAAAACATGGTGAGAATAGATACTAGAATCTACTATTTTAATATAGCCTCATAGTCAAAACCTCATTGGTTACACATTTAATGTCACCAACCCTAAGAAGACACTAATCCCCAAGTTTAAGAGCACCAACTCTAAGTAAGAATCAAATCCATGACTGAGCACCAACTCAGCTTATCTAATGGCACCCACCAATTAGATCTACAAGGAGCTATAACTCAAGATTATAATATAGATTCATAAATGAATCCAAGTCTTTTTTCTTTGTTATATGGCTGGTCTATAACTACTCATGATATGTACTTCATCTCTCTTCTCTTCCCTTCTTTTCTCTCTGATCTCCTAGTTCTATCTCTAATATTTATCTATTTGACACAATTCAATTATTCCATAATCTTCTTTCTATATCCTAGATGACATATATATAATAAATTGATCTAGGGTTCATATCTCATTTTTGTTCACACTATTTTACTAAAACATCACACCTAGTTATTTTGGACTTTAGTTCCTTTCTTTAACTACAAGTTTCCCACATCTTGAACTCATGCTCCACTACCATGATTCTTGGTATCATTACTATCTTTAGAATATACTAGGAACTAGAATTGATGCACATGCATATTTACAAATTTGATCAATTAAAACAATCAATCTTGTTGTTTGTATCATAACTTATGGCTTAACTACAAGTTCTTACATGTTCCTACACTTGACTATAAGCATGATTATATCTTTAAATATCAAACATTGATATTAAGTTTGACACCATGATCTAATGGTCTTCATTCAAATTTCTCAACTTTAAAATGTGCCAATTTGATCGATCTTTGACAATCTCATCCACTTTATTTGATCTTTGTACACTTCTAGACTTTAACTGTTCAAATTTATAACATGTACATTGATATTTTTGAGTTGAAATCCTATGTGCCATTATATCTTCATAGTTTCTTTAATTTTATCTTTGAATATGGTTAAACATCAACCACTTGTCCTCATCTTGTTGCATCCTCAGTCTTTAGAATTAATATGCTCTATCTTGTTAAACTATCTTGGTCTTTAACTCACCTTTGTGTCAATAAACATCAAGAAATTTGTCCCACTGATTCCACTCACTCTATTGGGTCTTCTTTATACAATCAACCACTCACTATTTGATCTTCTAACTATATTGATCTTTATCTATGCTTAGCTCTAGAGAATGTGATACTTAGAATTAACACATGTATTCTATACATTGATGTTAGTTATTTTTATTGAGACACTTGGCATCCTTTCATTAATAATTGACTAATTGACTTTAAACCACACCATAGATTTACTATTCAAGCTCCATGATTATGATACTTGTCACTAGCGCATTCACTCATAGGTGTCTTTGACATATTGAATTTTTTACACACCATTGGATCTTTAGTGTATAACTAAGAGTAACCATTTATATTCTAACAAGATCAAACTTTAGTTTGTTCATAAGTGACTAAGTATGGGGACCATCTCAATATGCCTAGAAGGCTAACGTTGCACCTTCATATCTTTTGCTTCACCCATCTGCCTATTTTAAAGTTTGGACCACATAAACTAGACATGATAATGATCAAACTCATATGTTTTTTTTTTGAATCCTTATTTTGTACTAGATATAATTCCATTAATATACTTTTTTAGATTCTTCTGCCAAAGAGCTAACTATGTTTATAATTGCCTAGAAGGCCAACTTTGTTCCTACATAACTTTTATTGTGCTTAGTTGCATGATTTGAAATTAGGTGAATAATATATTTTCACATATATTATTCCATCAATATATTAATCTACTCTATATACCTTCATATGTGTAAGATATGACATCATAAAAATGCTTACTTAACTTTTTCTTACATTTTGAAAATTTAACTAAGTGTGGGAAGACACTATCAAAATGCCTAGGAGCCTAATTTTGCTCAGATATATATTTTGTCACACTATATCACATGACCTTATATTCATTTCATATAAACTATCCAAAAAAATGAATAAACCCATATGATCATTTTATCCTAACACCATGTGTGCAAATTTTGACCTCATCAACATGCTTACATGGCTATGCTTGAACCTTTTTTGTAAATTTGGCTAAGTATAGAAAATGAGTGAATTTTGTTTGAGTAACCAAATTTGAATCACCATATATTCTACTAAAATTCATTGCATGACTTCAAATATAGCACATAAAAACTAGGGACTAATGTGATCACAACCATATGACCAACTCCCCCAGACTCATCCATATGTGGTAATGGTGATGTCAACAAATTGCCTTCTTAAATTTTATTGTCATAGACTGAAAATGTCTAAATGATCAATAAGAATAACTATATGAATTTAAATCATGTACACAATCACTCTAATCATCTTTTACCTCTAATGAGATCCTTTATATATCCTCTAATCACCATATTTAGCCTTAAGCATCAATGATATCCATAATTCCAATAGTCTCCATTTTGAAAACAATGACAATCATATTGCCAATAACCTCAACACCCCTTGTGTTGATTATTACCTACATGCTAATATTTCAAATAGGGATAAAGTTCTATTTAGTTCTCTCATGATATAGTGGTGTGTGTGAAGTACTAGTGCAAGGTTATATGTTAGTGAAATCATGGTGTAATTATGTGATTCAATAATGATTTATGACCTTAGAGATGTATTCAAAATTAACTCAAAGATACTTGGGATATATGGATTTAGAATTTTTAATAATATGTGTTTTCCTCTAAATTTTTAGTTAGAATAAATCTCATATTTGTAATATAAGAGCCTCTTTCTAACTAGTGAACAAATGAATGGAAAATGTGCTTATATCATGGTATTTTTTGAAATTCCTCAAATCAGACTTGTGAAATTTGTGGGATGATATATTATGTGAATTTAAATTTGATAAATTAGCCATTTTTTGGTGGGAGAATGAAACTAGTGGATTTAGATACTATGGGTGAGTGAGATTATCTTGAAGGAATGACCTTGTCTAAGAAGTAAAGATAACTAAGCTAGAAGTGTGAATCATTTAAAGAATAAACTTAGGCTATTTAGAATGATGTATATGAATATAAAGTATAAAAATTTATTAAGGATATGGATCATCCACATAGAATTCAAGGATTATTGATTTAAAATCATATAATTTAGCATGAGTTAAGTATGTATAAAAGGATGGTTTCAAGTGCATTATTTTAGCTTTAAATATTAATTTTAATGACTAAATTTTTCCCTTTAATTCTCACAATGTATAAAAGTGGAATAAATAGAGTAAAATAAAGATAATTATACCTATGATTACTTATGTTTAGTAGGCCTGGATGTAGATCATATGTTGAAATGTGCTTCATGAAAACCTATAATAAAAGATGTATAATTTAGTCCTTACTTATAATGAAAATCTAAAAGTTAAGATAATAAAATTATAGATAAAATAATAAGTAATGAATACACATTTTCATGTACATGAACCATTATTTTTCTAGTGCAAAAAAATAGGTGACTGGAGAGGGTGGCACCCTTGAATATTTTTTTTGTTTGAACACTTGGATTGGTTTGTGCATGTTTCAATCCTCAATGGTAGGAGAATGTGAGTAAGAACTCAATATGTGTTTTAATCCATCATCACACAACTTGAGGTCATATAGTAGCTTATAATACATATAAGAATTCAAATATATCATTCTAATGTAAAAATTCATGTAAATTAGTGTAAAAATTTAAATCAATGATTGTAAATGGAATAAGAATTAGTTATGTTGCAAAAATAGTTCAAAATGACATGATCTAAGTTTGGTGTATATAACATAGAGAATGACATTAATTGCCATTCATTATGAAATTAGTGTAAATTTTGAGCAAGAAGTTGATCATGTGTCATGCACATGCCCCCAATCTGATATCTAAATATATTTATTATGGTAACTGAGTAATACCAACTAAATTTTTAAGTAAAATTATATATTATTGTGGAATGCATGATACATATTATGCCCCTAACCTAATAAAAATATAATATAATCCTAAGCATAAGTCTAAAACCTATTTCTATGTAATCTTACAAGTTGTTCTTTATACCAAGTATAACTATATGGAATTTGGAATATTTTGTTTTTGAAATCTAGGACAAAAGCATGTTGTTATAGATAACTATAGCCTGTACTATTGTGCAAATGAAGAACTATTATCTAAATGTGATTTATGAGTATAACATTAGTATGAACTATGGCAAATTGAGTAAATACTATATTTTTATGTTTTTCATGAACTATTTCAGCTTAGTATCTAAGATAACCCATTATGTATGACCTTTTTTTTTGGTGAGATGTGAAGCTATGCAATAACCTAACTAAAAATAAAAAGTTATGCAAATGATGTTATATAAAATAAATAAATCTATATTAATAATTATAGCATTGGGTATCATGGCATCATATTGATAATCTATGAAAAATATTAATGTATTATACATGTAGAATGAAGCATACATAGATTCATATCTATATAGATGTTACAAATTTAGTTATGTAGTGAAGAAATGACCAATATTGAGTACTTGAAATGGAATATAACTACTTGACAAAAATTCATGATGTGAATCATAGAATCAAAAAACTAGGGATATTCATGATATCAATGTATTTTGAACTAAGCAAATAATAGTAAGCAAGATTGCACACAAACCAAGGAGGCCAAGGGGCCACCTACAAGGGACATGTTCAAATGTCACACACATAAAAACACAAAATAAGGCTTATATTCATAAATAATAGCATGTTCAAATGTCTCTGATTCATGTAAATGAATACACCCAAAACATGAAGAAAAAAATAAAAACATGATAAATATACATTAATAAATCAAGTTGATCTACATAATTAATTGGTAATATTAGTATATTCAACAACTTAGGTATCTAGTAAGGCATCCATGTGAAAGTAAGTGAGAAAATATGTAAAGATTTTTTGCAATGTACTATATTTGTAATATTAACAAAAGAGATAGTCATAGAGTGATAAACTTGGGTAAAATATTCTCCCATTGAACTTGTTATGACACACAATACTTATAGATGTCATGTTAATATTTTGGATTTGAGAAATTAGAACCTATGTGCACTAGCATAAGTGTATTGGAATAAAATAAGAGTGTAGTGTGTTACTATATAGAAAAGAGTATTTTTATCTATGTAAATTTTCCAAGTTTGAGATAGTATCACCACCTACAACTGCATCTGGAAGTGACAACATAAATGTCTTATAACTCACTTAAGTACACTAGTGAAGTGTATTTGATATAAAATTGGTGTTGGAAGAATAAATTGGATAGTAAATCTATGTAAGATATTTGTCTATATTTGTGTACTATGTACTTAGTTTATCATATATATGTCTATTTTGTCCTATCTCCATGACTTTTAATAGGTTACAATATGGATAGACTCCATTTTTGGTGCCAAGTACAAGAAAAATATGAATAGTCATAGACTATAAACATCTAAATATATTTATGTTTGTAAGAAGAATAAAGTTACACCTTTGAAGAGATCAATAGAGACTATTTAGTTATGGTTAACTATTATGTTTCTTACGTTGTTCCTTACATACATTCTCATGTATAATGTTTTATTTACTTTCTATCTAATTTAATCCAAATACTCTATATATGTTAATGAATTAGTCTTTATTCCTACTTCCTACTTAAAACACAATAATTGATCATTAATATGATTCTATTATCTAACCTTCTAAATGAATATGATGTACTATCCCACGTAGTAAAGTATAACCTAGCTATCCTCATCCTTAGCATGTTCTGATGCTTAAGAATATTTGCTAACAATGGTACAGTGAGCATGGAAACACTCCTTATAGAGTAAATTATGCTAAGATGGTTACTAGGGTAGAGATACATTGAGACATGGTTAGGCTAGAGAGTATGTGATTTCATAGAAGAAGAATCCAAATGGACTGGTATTACTATACAACAAATCATTCACTAGCATATCTATGGAGAGATTTAATAAATATTTTGGTTTGAGTTGCCTAATTTGATATATAATTAGTTATCATGCATAGAATACAATTATTTTAACCCAAGAATGAAAAAACCAATCATCTAGACTGAAGAAAAGGTGGATGAACTGAAGAAATTAGAAACTGAATGGATAAGAGCAATAGATTATTGGGTTGCTACCACTATATATAAATACATAACTAAGTTTGTGGTACAAGGATACATAGCTTTTAAAGATACAAAAGAATTACTTTTTAGAGGAATTAGAGGGAAATTTTTATAGTGACTACCTATCCTTGTGAAGATGTTGGTTATAGACAAGGTCATGGTGCCTACTCCATCCAATATGGAGTAGTCACTTTGAGTGTATAGGGGTGTGTGCAACATGATAGTGAATGATGATTATATGAGTATATAAGGCTTTAAAATAAATATATAATGGATACATGAGGGAAGAATAATAATAAAAAAAATTGGATTTAGAATGTGAGATTTGACAATAGAATAGATGGAATAAATAAAAGAATACCTAGGTAGCTGTGAGTAAAGGTAAGAGTAGTAGTAAAATAGGTGATGAATGAGTAAGAAGATGTGATGAGTGATATGAAAGAGATGAAGAAATAAGATGATGAATGACAAAAAAAAAAATAAGTGCCAAATAATGAGATGATGAAGAGATGTTTGAAGAAGAAGGTGAAAATAGTGTATAAGTAGAGTAGTTAGATGATAGATGTAGTGTGCATCTATAAGAATGGGTATTATTAGAAGGACATGAAAAATTAAGAAAATAAGTAGAACACAATTTTATATTAATCATTAATTCTAGAAAAAAAGAATAAGAATTCATAAGAAAGAATCATTAACCAGAAGAGAACATGTCCCTACAACCTGATTTCTTATATTCTAGCAGATGTTTTTAACTAGGAAAATAGGAAGATCATAGTTGAGAAGGTCCATTTTTTTGAGAAAGTGCATCATTGGGGTAATAAAATTGAAACATAAATTTTAAAGGATTTGAAAGCCATAGGGCTTATTGAAACTTAGCAAAGAAAAGAAGTAAATGAATAAAAACAAAGTGAGCATGTTAACTCTATTAGTACATAGATAAATCATCATAAGACACAAGTAGGATCACCTAGAACATATCTGCCTCTTATAATAGCTACATAGTAGATCATTTCAATACCAATTTACACAATGGGTCATATAGGATTATTTATAAACCTAGTAATGTATGATGAGTCTATGATCCTAAAAAGTACTTACTAACCTATGAAATGAGATGACAAGCTAAGGGCATTATTGATGAAGCTATCTAAAAGTGTTAGTTAGTAGAGGAACTAATCATAAGAGCACTTGATTTCATATACCATAGAGAAATTAAATGGGAAATTCTATAATAGGTTAAGGAATGGATTGTCATAGAGTCTAATATACACAAATGTACAAGTCAGACTATTCAAGACTCGAAGGAGATAAGGCAAAAGTTAGGAGAATCAGTCTATGACTATGATCAAATTTTTTTTGATGTTATGAATAAGGTGGAATTTACCTTAATATATAAAGATAAATTTGTATGGTTTATTTAAGTAATGTATTCTAAAACTAGGTTTGCCATTGCACATACTCATTATACTAATAAAGCGGATGCTAGAGTTGTTACTCTATGAATAGAGCATATTGAAAACTATGGGGAAGCTCTTGTCATACATTCTAAGATTGAAAATACACTACAAAATTTTATGAAGAAAATGGAGAAATACCATGAGGTAGATAAACCTAAGTTAAATCTATGGTGTATGGATTGTGGAAAAGAAGGACATAACAAGAATGATTGTCTTAAGATCAAGAAAGAGTTATGTGACATATGTCAAGTAGTAGGGCACACAACAACATAGTGCCATATCCTATAATAGTATGTAAATAACCTACAAAATTTGTATTGTAATTTTTTTAAAGTCACATAATCATGATGAAAATAATTATAGGTCTTTGCAGGAGCACAAAGAAGACATCACCAAAAATGTATTTACCATCACTACACAACAAGTGTCCTCAATGAAGCAATTGCTTATAAGCCTAGAGTTTAATATAGGTTGTGTAACCTAAAAAAGTCTATAATGGATTCCTATTTCACCATAATACCAACCTCAAGGTCTAGATAGTTAGACCCCTCCTTCATTGACTTAGATACTACCATCACCACAATACCAATATGCATCACCCTAGAGCTCAACGATGATGTAGTAGTAAAAAATGAGTTGAACCCCACCAGTTGCATAATAACAATTTGGAATTGGAGATAATACCCAACAAAATGAGCATTGGAACATAATGCAATAACAAGGAGGGTATATAGTAGGTTATTATTCCAACAGAGGAGGATCTAGGAGAGGATACAAAGGATGTTACCAAGGTGGCATAGGAAATAGCTATCAACAACCTCCTTTACAATGATATCTATATGGAGAGTACAATAATGTGTTATGAAATTTCCCTTTAAATCCTCAAAGATATTCCTACTATGAATACTATAGAATATATGACCAACATGAGATAAAATACTATCTTTTCTTGTAAAATCAAAGAAAGGATAAGGCCATCAAGAATGTGAATATGGTGAGTGAGTAGCCTAAGGAGGATTCCTTCTTGAATGATATTACACAACATCAACATGTATAAATAGGGTTTCCTCCTCTTGAAATGCCTTAGGATCAGGGAATCCAAAATGTAAAATAGGACAAATACCTAGACCTAGCTATAGAAAAAGGGCTCATTTATGAATCTACACAAATGTTTAAAAACATTCAACACCAAAACACTAATGAATAAGATGTTGTAGCAATATATAACCAAATTTATGGCTAGATCATGTGCATTACACATCAAGATGGAGTTGTTATTTTTCTAATAGATTTATTAAAACTTTTAAGCATACTACATAATGAAGACATCTCTTAGAATATCAAAAACTTGCTACATAATCTACTAGATTATGTGCAATGAGGACAATATAAGACATGAAATCTTGTTTGGTACATCAAAACAAAGATCCTTGGGATGTAGATTCATAAATTAACATTGAGGTTGCAGGTTATGAAATTCCAAATGTTGTCTTTGATTTTGGCAACATAGTCAATATGAATCCTAGGTCTACATAGGAGGTTATTGGATGACTGGTTCTAATTAACATCCCAAAAAAAATGAGATTAGTTGACTATAGATGATTTGATCCTATTGGAAGATTATAATACATTGAAATCAAATTCATAGAACTGAACCTATGAGGTGACTTTGAAGTCATTGATATGAATATAACAATAATATATTACCCTACATTGATTGGTAAGAAATGGGAATATGATGGTCAAATGACTATCAACACTATGTAACATTAATTAGACATGTACCAAGGAGATAAGGTTATCATCATTCATTTGAATAGGGTATACAAACCTTACATCATTCCAGTTGAACCATATTCCCCATATATTGCACAAGAAACTAGTTGGATGAAGGTAAACTCTAAAGAAAACCCAAAAGCTCTACATGCATCTAAGTGAAACTTATTGTATGAGCATACTAAACCTTATGTATAATATTTAATCATTCACTAGTTGAAGAGATTTAAATAATGGAGACTTAAAATAGTAGTTACTCAACCATTGGCTACCTAGTTTGTTATAGAGGATTACACATCCATATTTGTTGAATCCCCTACTCATTTATAAGTTGACTTCTTCTATCAAGCAGATGATCATATGCATGATTATATAGAGCCAACTATATAAGGCACTTTACCTTTGGAAATATCTTCATTTATCAGTGGATATTCATACACACACTTACTAAACTAGGCTTGAGGTGATCATGAACTTCAACCTATGATAATGGTCTTTACACACGAGAGATAACTTCTTATTTACTATGACACTAAGGATATTAATAAGTTCATTATACACTTACAAGTTCATGTACTTACCATCATCTAATGGGTCAGTGTTCTAAATCATGCTTTGAAAGGAGTTATAGTGACATGGTGGGAAATTCATAAAAATGATCAACTTGAGTGGGATGATGTGTGCAAACTCACAGTTAGTAGGTTCTAGCTACTGTAGGTCATGAAAAGCAATTAGGACTTCTTCTAAGAAGGTGAGTGTCCTAAAATTCATATTCATAGATGTTTTGAAGTCTAGACTAAAGAACATGTGGCTCCAAAATACTAGGTTCACATCTTTCATTATACACTCACTCCTTTACCATCAACACGGTATATGCATCAAGAATGCAGTAAGGAGATAAAGCATTGGGTACATGTGCAAAGTGATTTCGTATAGACATTCTTTTTAGAAGATGAGAATCCTATGGTTCATAATGAACTACTAAAAGTCAAACATTTCCTATGTCATGGGTGCATAGAAGATTTAAGCACCATGATGGAATCCATTACACAGAAGAATGTAAATTCTAATCTTAATTTGGGATTATAAAGATATAAAGTTGCCAAGAAAGAAGAACAATCTCTTACATAGACATGCCACTAAATAAAATATGAAGAAGAGGAAAATAAAGATTTTGATTTTGATGGTGATATCAATTTGATTGAGTTATTTGAACCTGAATGGCTAGAAGAACCAACAAATCACTTCAGTGTAAAACCTACTAAATAAGACAAGTTATACAACATATAAATTATAGAATAATAATGGAAAAAATGATACAAGAATCTATTGATGATGAAAAGTGTAATATTTACCATCATCCCATTAAAAATGATGTAGCAAATATCAAAACTAAAGAGGTTCCTAAATTGGCACATATAGGTGATTATTGGATATAAGTTGAAGTTTCTAAAGCTATAAAACTCCTACAAGATTATCAATATGTCTTTCCCACCAAAATTTTATAGGTCTGAGGAGTTTATCCATCTCTAAGATAAATGCATATCAATCTGAAGCAGTACACATGACCCATAAATAAATGGCCATACAAGTTGAATCCAAATATGAAGTTGAAAGTGAAGGATAAATTTGATAGAATGCAAGATGAAGATATAATCTAACTCATATAAAAACTAGATTGGGTTAGACTCATGGAAATTCAAACTAATAAAATGGGGGAGATTAGAGTATGTGGGGATTATTGCATTCTAAATGATGCATGTGTGAATGATCCATTCCCAATTCCCTTCACATATGAAGTTTTGAAATATGTCACAGGACATGAAGTTTACTCTTTCATGGATGGTTTTAGTGGCTATCATCAAATACACATCACAAAAGAAGATAGAGGTAAAAACCCTTTTGCCATAGAATGGTGATACTTTGCATACAAGGTAATGTATTTTGGCCTAAAAAATGCACCTATGGTTTTCTCTCATGTGGAACTAGATCATCTTAATCACATTCCTAATGGTAAAGAACTAGAAGAATTATAGGAATATTCCCTTGATGCTCATCTATTCCAAATTTATATGACCCCTTAAAATTTGTAAGTAATCACCAACTTCCTAAAATAAGGATTATTCCCTATGCACTACCAAGAAAGAGATAAGAAGCAGTTTATCACCAGATCTTTGCAATACACCATCATTACTGGGCTTCTATATTAGTAGAAAAAGGATGAAGTACTGCATAGGGTCATTATATAACTTTAATGACCTCAAATATTGTATAAGGCACACCAAGGAATAGTAGGAGGACATTTTACTAGAGAAGCTATTACTGGGAAGTTATTACAGAATGGGTTATGGTGGCCAAATATTTTTCATGATGCACATAAATTAGTGCAACACTACGATGTATGTCAATGCATGGGTAAACCACTATAAAGAGATGAAATTCCTTTGAAACATTTTTTAGTTGAATAAATTTTTGAACATTAGGGTATATTATCATGGTGACTGGTTACCTTACTAAATAGGTTGAAATTTCTATGACACCCAATTGTGGTGTAAAGGATGCAACAAACTTTCTCTATGATAACATTATTACAAGGTTTGGATGCCCCATCAAGCTCATTATCAATAAAGAGATGAAATTATTTAATAAAACCTCAAATATCTTATTGAATAATTCATTATTTCTCATCATAAAAGTAATGCGTACCATCCACAAGATAATGGCCAAGCTAAAGCTTCCAATAAAGTATGGAGAAAAATATTGACAAAGATCTGTGATGTCAAAATAAATGATTGAGAAGATCAAATTCCTATAATTTTGTGGGAATATCACATGTATTATAAGGGGGATATAGTTTTTACTCCATTATAATTGGTCTATGGTCTTAAAGATATTATGCCTAGAATGAGACTAAGAGATCATGAGTCACTCACTAACAGACTTCTCAAACTAAATAGGATGGATGAGTATTGATGAAAATCATATTAGATGCAGTAAGTTCACAGAAAATCCAAAAATCACGGAATGATATATATCTATGTCATAAGTAATTCCATAAAGATTAACCAGTTTTATTATATGATAGTTGTTTCAAACCATTTATGAGGAAATTATAGATTCGATGGAAAAGACCTTATTTTATACATGAACTATAATAAGGAACCATTGTTTTAGGAGATCTTCATGGAACAATTTTACTAGGATAGGTGATTGGTTGTAGGCTTAAACCTTACCACTAATAGTCTTAATTGATCTCATTCTACCAAGTGAGTGGGTACTAAGTAGCATCGAGTAGATTAGTATTTCTCTTTTTTGAATGTTTTTTGTGTTTCTTTTTCTATCTATGTGTTTATATAGGATCTCTTCACTACCATTCAATAACCAAGATACCAAGTATAACATGCACCAATTGTGCATAATATAATTCATGTGCACCATTGTGGATGCCAATAAGAATAAATGAAATAAATTAATTTTAGGAAAGGTAAGGATAAGTCACATTAACAAGATCTCCATTGTATAATGGTCATCTACCAAAAGTTGATGCCAGATCTAAGGTTTGATTGAATTAATATTTAATAAATTGGTGGCCCATTAAAATCACCAACTCATACTCCTATATGGATAACAAAGAGCATAATGGCATATCTCTACATATGTGACAATGACTATCTTAATTTCCAAATCATATAAGATTTTCCACATCAACAATTACATTCATGTTGAATAGATAGCTAAGCATGGAATTTACATAGAAATTAATAGGCATGAAATTTATAAAGGCCTAGATTGTAAACCAAGTATACATTTCATCCTTACACATATTTTTCATGACCTAAAATTATAAACAACTGAGCTAGTTCTATTATCCAAAGAGCCACCATATTTTCAATTTCAATAGCCAAAAAACATGGATAATTCATGACTCATTAGGGGACTTATTGATGCAAAAAAGGAAGTAATAGATTTCAATATGACTCTCAGGCAAAAAAAGTTCAATGATCTAGATCCATTTAATTTCCTTCAAGTAGTAAAATAGATGTTATTTTATTTAGACCCTATCAATGTTGTGCAACCACTCACTCTCACAAGCCCCCACCATTTCCTTAATATAAATATTGAGTGTCTTCTTTGAATGCTAACATTTGGTAACTTAGGGGAAATTATACAAGTCTTGCTTAGTTATTAAAATGATGTAAATATATAGCTTGATGAAAAAATTGCCATTTTCATCAACATAGAAACCATGGCTTGAGCTTTGGGTATGCCTACATGAGGAGACTCCCTTTCTCCCTACAAGATGAGAATGTTTCCTATTCTCTAAGAGGTCTATGATTTATATGTAATAAGATCAAGAGGGATACAAATTTAGGAAATTCATGATGAACTAGTGCATATCCTCATTAAATGCATCACAAGGAGGCTTTGGTCGATGACCAAGTCTATGAAACAAATTCCAAAAGGAGTCATGGACATCACCCACCACATGATCCAATAAAATGAGTAATTCAACTAGTTATATTACTTTGTCCAAGAGTTTCTCACAAATACTTATAAGTGTCATACATCTTTGAAGTAGACATTTTATTACTAGTTCCTTATAATCCATTCTGCTTCACACAATGGAAGTCCTAAGAGGGAAAACTATACCCCAACACAGATTATTGGCTGTAACAATTCCCTAACCTATATGGACACCTAAATATGAAGACCTAACATATGAGGGAAAATTCAAAGCATGGGGAGAATGTCTAGAATTGATTGTTACACATCCTTGGGTACCACTAGATGTCATGAAATATTTGGGCCAACACATAGCTATCACTTTGTTATAAAAAGGTGTATTAATATAAATTCATGAGTTGTCATGGTCTCCCTTCACACCTCTTCCATTTTTATCACTATAGATATGGTACAGGTAGAAGTTTCCAAACAAAAATCCTTCACATCTAGGCATGAGACCCCACTTTAAGCCATACCACATGGCATAGCCATCCTTGCAATGTAACAACTAGAAAAATCCACTATATTATATCCATAGAGGGGAAATCACAATATTTACATTAATAATTAGTCTGTCTCCCCCATTAAATTAAAAGATAAGGATCATAGCAACCTGGATAGATGATCCTAATGTGCCACATATTTTAAGCTCATATGACATTCTACAGATGGGCACAGATGAATAATAACTCCACCAAGTAATGCTTGTAGACATGACCAAAGATTTCCATAATAGAGAGGATGAGAATGAATTATTATTTTGTATTTTTATGTGCATGGTCTAAGTGCATAAACAATTTCCTCCAAACCTATGGGTTGACCTCCAACTATGCCTTAGATCTATTTTCATCAATATCATGTGAGAAGAAGCAAAGTAGCTACAGTGAAGGATTAAATTTTTCTAGAAATAACCTACTCTTACGTTTACAATTGAGGATGTAATTATACCCCTTCTAAAAATCCTAATAGAATCACTTGTGCACAAACCCTAAACTAGGCAGGAGGATAGGGTCTTGCCTACACTTGAAGAGTGCATATTTAAATGACTAGTTACCACATAATAATCATAACCTACCCAAGCATTTACTTCACCACCACCTAAATGTAGATTAGTCATGTTGGGGTGAAGGAAGGCATAGGTTTCTAGCTCTATGGTTTAGCCATGTGACTCACTACCATCACCACAAACCTAGGAGGTCGAAGAGATCACACCTAAGAAAATGATAGTATAATAATAGTAGGCCTTAAGGGAAGAATCATTTCACACATTAGAATAACAAGTAAATAAGGAGGATAAGAAGTGATAAATAGAGTAGGCACAATAGGCAAGATTCTAAGCTAAAGAAGTTGAGGCTAGATAAAAGGCCATAAATGTGGTTAATTATAATGAATTTATTGACATAGCTAAACAATCATAGGAGGTGCAAGCATAAAATGAAAAATAAGTTGAGCTTGCTACCAAGGCTAAGGCAAAGGAAGAAGAAAAATAGAAATAAGACATAGCATCCCAAGCACAACAAGCCATGGAAGCTTCCACTCAAGCACAATAGCAAATAGAGGAAGCTACAAAGAAAAAGATGGAAGAATTAGGTGAATCCATTCAATAATAATAGGCATAATCATAATCATAGACATAGGCTATAAAGGAACAAGCCAAAGTTACAACCCTGATAGAGAAAATGAAAGAAGAATAAAAACATGCACAAAAGTTGTAGGCAAAGGTGAAATAAGCAAAATAGTAAGTTGCATAGGAAGAAATGAATAAGAAAAATGAGGATGAGGACAAATTTAAAATAAAATAGGTTGAATATGTTTCATAACAACTCAAGATGGCAATAAAGACAATGATGTAGCAACAACAAGCACCTAAATAAACACAAGTAGAAACAACACAACCAACACAATAAGAACAATTAGTTGTAGGTCAAATAGCTCCTCAGCTCCCTAAATTGCCATTAGGAGGAGTGTGGCTTTGGGATGTATTCACTATTAGTGTTTGGTACACCACTTTTTCTCTCACACTTGTAATAATTCCATGTTTAAACCCTTCAGTAATTGCAAGCACATTTGCCACACTTCCACTGAAGCAAGAAACCTCATTGGACATATCAAAGCTTACATTGAAGAAACAACTTTATGTAAAAACAAAATTTTAGGAATCAATTATGCAGAAGTCCACCTATTTTGAGATTTAGATGGATAAATCCAAGGTAGAGATTGTTGAGATGAAGGCTCAGCTCTATGAAGCTACCAAACTCATCTAGGATGCCTACCTAGAGTTGGTCACCTTAGAAATCAAGGATAAACTCATGTTCAACTAGTGTAGACTCAATACTCTATTTTTTTAGTTGATTAAGGATGGTGCATAGCCTAGAAACTTTATAAAATCATCACATTGGGCCATGATGTGAAGATTAAGGCTTCCACACTCATCACCTTAATGGAGGAGTACCAAGAAATGTTGGACATTATTGCACTATAAGCACAATAAATTATGTGCACCTTATTGAATTAGAAGAAACAACCAGATGATTATTTATCTAGTTCTAATTCAGACTTCACCGTGGCCATAATTTCCAAGACAACTATGGGTAGCCACACTACTTTTATGGATAATAATAACAGAGCACTACAAGACTTGATCCATACTAGGGATAACATGTGCAACAACATTCTCAACTAACATAGTTAACTTCTATATAGTTGATTATCCAATCTCCAAGATCAATGTCATGAAAGCAAACTAGAGTAGATAAATGGTGAGATTTAGATGAGGGTTACCAATACCAAGGAATATATGAGCATCACTGATGAATTGGATCTTAATTAAATCATTATATAACATGCACTATTATGCACCCTACTAAACATGATCGAAGAAGTCATGCTATAATGGTATGCTTATAAGATTGATCTATCTTAATTTTATAGTGAGTTTTCTTAGATTCTTAACACACCTATGTACAAGCCACCATTAGAGCTCCAATAGATCATCACATAGTGTAAGACTACACAGTTCAATGTTAAAGACTCTTTTATCTAGTCCTCATCTACATCCATGCCTCCTCCATCAAGTTAAGTATTGCACATAGTACCAATTTTGTAAAAAATTTGTATAAGCATTTTGTATTGGGGACAACCTAGGAAGACAAGTGGGGCTAGGTTGGTTAAAAACATGTAAAGGGTGGTCTCTTAGTTATATCAACCTATTGAAAACCTGAAAAGGTAGTAAGTTGGTATGATACTTAGTTGAAAACCCAAAATGACAACTAAGTAGCTTCCAATAGGTGAAATTTGAAAATGGTGCCTTGAGTTATTACTGTGAATCTTACTAGTCTAATCACTTCTTCATATTATACCCTTTGTGTAGCTTCAAAAGATCCTATGACATTGTCTTAGGATGAGACAACATTTTAAGTCTAGGAAAGTGTTGGAAGAATAAATTAGATATTAAAGTTTTGTAGGATATTTATCTATATTTGTGTATTATGTACTCGATTTGTCATATATATGTCTTTTTTGTCTTTTCTCCATGACTTGTAATAGCTAATAATATGAATAGACTCAACTTTTAGTGACAAGTATGAGAAGAATATGAATAGTTATAGACTATAAACATGTATATATACTTATATTTGTAATAATAATAGAGTTTTACCTTTGAAGAGATCAATAGAGACTATCTAGTTATGGCTACCTATTGTGTTTCTTTCTTTGTTCCTTGCATCTGTTCTCATGTATAATGTCTTGATTACTTTCTATCTAATTTAATTTGAATACTCTATATATGTTAATGAATTATTGGTTATTCCTACTTCCTACTTAACACACAATAATTCATCTTTCCTATTATTTTGTTATCTAACCTTATAAATGAATATGATGCACTATCCTATGCAATAAAGTATACCCTAGATACCCTCATCCTTAGCATGTTATGATGCCTCAAGAACCTCTGCTAACAATTGTAAATACATAATAACTTCATATACTAAAACACATATTAACTAATGTAAATGAATTACACATATCATGTGTAGGTCCTAATTTTTATAATTTTCTAAAATATTCTTTTTTTTTGTATTTTTTTAATATATATAACATGTTATTCTTTAAATAAAATAACATATCTAAGGGATGTGTATAATCGAGTCGTGGATATGGTGTAATATTAACAACTTATGGATACTAATTTTTTTAAAATTCCCATAGATTGTCATCATTGTGATAATCATACCACTCATGATCTATAACTTCATCCTTACCTTTTATATTGTTATTAATCATGTGCATGTATATAATAGGTTTATATATTATTTAAGAATCCTCATGTGTGGTTTTTGGATAAATCAACATTGACTCTTGTTTATCATTTCTAAATCTATGACTATCATCAATACCATCATGAAGAATAGAAATTTTACTATCCTAAATTTAAATGTAAGACAATGTTGTAACTTATGAACTATAACTTCCATTTCATGCAATCATTGTTAACCAAATATATCACTTATCTGAATTCATGTTTGCATAACAAAAAGTAGCGTGTCCATAAATTTGGGACCACATGAAAATGGTATTGTAATATGTCCCATAGAATCTTGTAAATATATAAATTTATGAAATTCATCTTTATCATGACCTATGTGATAAATAAATACAAGTTAAATAAATTTGACTCTATATCCACATGTTATTTATATTCATTCTCAATAAGAACCTAAATAGTCAATGGATTCCTTTTGAAATGTTTTTAATTTTTACATATTTGAACCTTATTTTGAGCCATATTATGTTGTAGTATGGGATTTATAATCTTAATAGTTCCCCTTTATCCTTATATTTCTATATTTTTTGTAAATTTAAACAAGTATCAATAGCATGCCTTATTAATCTATGAAAATGAAAAAAAAGGTTTTCCCTCAGGATTTGATAGTTTTCTAGTATATATATGCCTTACCATTAGGAAAACAATTAATTCCCTATCAAGTAACATTTATAACATAATGTGTGGTCTATCATGTGAAATGTCTGCTTGCATTATGATAACTAGTTCTATACTTATGATCTCCACATTAATTCTTGAATTTATAAATGGTGACTTATTTATACTTGTAATGCATTGATTTATGTAATATGTCTCATTCTCTCTAGTAATGTTAGTTTTAACACAAATGTAAGTCCATGGTACACCTGATAAAATAACATTATGTGTAGTATCTATATTGCAAAAAATATCATTTCCTTTATCAACATCTGAAATCATTATTTTTCCTTTATTTGGGTTCACTTGATTTATTGCCTTTTAATCATCTTAATATTCACCTAGGCCTACCAATGTAAAATTCAAACCACATAGATAATCATCAATCTTCATTTTCATTAGATTTCTATCATCATTAGAACTAGCATCATAATCATCATCAATGTCTTTTATAGATATGAAATTTGAATCTTATTAATTTACTAAGAAAGGTAATTCATGTACTTATTCCTCTTGTTATACCTTTTTATGTGACTATTATTTTTATAAAACATCTATAGATTGTAAATTTTAATCATTTTTAATATATTCACTAACCTCATATGTATGAATTAGTTTTTTATAGGTATGATCTTTAGTGGTGGCACTATATTTTATTAAAGTGCTTCTAACTATGATTGATTCCAAGAAGTAAATTTTGAAATCTTAAAATATATGAATGGTTGATTATCAACATGTCTTGTATCTAAGTATCCATCCTATATAAATTTGACACATCGATGTAAACTAAAAGGAATAATATTTTTCTTGTGTATCCATGGCCTACCCAATAGTAAATTATAGTGAAAATTATTGGGCATTACTTGAAACTAAGTAGATAATATTGTGGACCCTACTTTGATATCCAAAGTGATAGAACCCAAATCTTGGTGAGGCACATAATCAAATCCTTTTATATTTTTATTTATATTTAGAAGAAAATCCATATTAATACCCATTTTATTTAAAAATGTAATATTTAAAATATTCAAGCCACAACCATTATCAATCAAAATATTTTTTACTATTATAGTCTTGATTTGAACTTATTTAAACAAAGGAAAATTTTGATCAATATTAGACTTAGTAGGAAAAAAATCACTTTAAAAATAAATTAACATCCTCAATATCCTTAAAATTGTTTACAATAGATGAAAAATAATAATGTTTTATGTCACATTGCATATGCATCTAACTCAAATTTGATATAAAATATCCTTAAAAATAATATCTTTCTAAATCAACTCTAACATAAAAATATTAGCTAGTATATTGCTTAACTAATCAATAATATCATACCCTTTCTATTGATTAATTGGTCCCATTATATTGGTTTGGAGATGGGGAGATATTTTTTGAGTTTGTTCCTCTTGTACCTTTCTTGATGAGGTACCTAACCTCGTATAGTGACAACAACTTAGATCATAAGATATAAGATAAGCCTAGGATGAATAGTAGAGGCAGGATATGAGATAAGATAGTTGGGAGGTTTAAGCCTAGGATGTATAGTAGTAATAGGTGGAAACTCAAACTAAACCATTCAATAATAATCATAGTATAACCATTCATTATTAATCTCTTAAATGATATGGAATGTTGTATTTTCTATTAAGTTATGCATCCATGGACGCACATACAAGTGAAACATTGTATTTGTTATAGGAAAACATGTAACTAACACCAAGAAACTTTGAACTAAAAACTAATAGGTAGATTCAATCATTATGATGGAAATTAGTATAGAAATAAGAAAATTTTAAATTTTAAACTTAATATAATATTAAAATGGGTAGAAGGAAACCCTAAGGTAAGATAGGGTTTGCAATATTCAACAATAGTCAGTTTCACCAATATGTTTTATCAAAAAATTGGGGAATTAAACAAGACTTAATCTAATTATGAAAAAATACTAAGTAAAATCAAAATTTATAATAGATTAAATAAATAACACAAGACTAATTTGGAACTTACTATGGAAAGATGCTAAAGGGTAAAATACTAAAGGCAAATTACTTAGCTAGAAATCAAATCTAATGGATTAAAATAGAGAGTGGGTAATCAATTGCAATACCTTATGGTGGTGTTGGGAATTAAAAAATGGTATCCATTTGAATTTGGGATAAGGTCATGTTATCTAGACAAGGTCATCCTATACTATCCTCTATAGGGATAATTGATGTCAGATACGGTTTTTACATCTATGTAAATTTAGATCATTGTGCCTTCACTTATAGGTCATGTGTGTGTAATCTAGGTCACTTGATTCACTTAGAGATATATCTCAATAGATAATGAGGAACAAATGTGGTAGATGGGGAAAAAGGAGTTAGTGGTTAAATTTGAACTTGACCTCAACACCTCTTGTCTTTAGTGTTTCCTACATACCAACACTTTAAAGAGAGATTTTTAGCATAGGTTCCTAGAAAACCCATCAAAACATTATAATATAGGGATAACAAGTGTGATACAAGATGAAATACTATAGCAGATTGTGGATCAGATCTAGCTTATTCATTAATTAAAATAAAAGGAATGGAGAAGAAGAACATATAGAATTATTAGATGTAGAACATTCAATTATATATATATATATATATATATATATATAAAATTAAAAATTTAGGAAACATAACATCATTATACATAAAATAACCATAAAATACAAGGAAAACCCTTACATAACTATATATAAATCTCTATCACATCAGAATCATTTCAAAATACAATTGAGTGATATATATATATATATAGTTCACATTATTCCATATTTTCACTACATCTAATTGAAGGACTATTCACATTCTCAAACCTATTTCTATTCTCACAAGGTCTACATATATAGAACAATATTTAGAAGAAATAAAATAGTGCAAGTCACACATGTGTCTATCAATTACACTTTGTGATTTTGGTAACCCTATTCTACTTCCAACACCTTTTCAGACTTAAATAGTTGTTTCATCTCAAGATAAAATCATAACAAAGGTATTCAAAGTTTAATCTTAAAACCTTTGAGTCTATTGAAGAACTAAACTAGAAACAAAATTTGTGGTTATTATTCCAACTACTATTTATCAATTTTCACCCTTTTCTATTACCTGTCCTCACTATCAAGTTTTCAACTAAGTAGCGTACTCACCTAATTCCCTATAGGTTTTAAATAGACTAGATTAACCAAGTGGCTTCCTTTTACAATTTTTTAACTAGTATAGCCCTATTCTTAGTGATTAAGGCCATCAAACTAGAGTGTATAAAATTTTGTGAACATTACAAAATTTGAATAATCTACAATACCTACTAAGAAGGTGGTGGAATGGTCTAAGTTGGCTATGCATAAGATTATTGTGATGTTGATTCTAGCTCAGATGAAGCAATTGATACTATAGAATATGTCTGAGTGTGTAAACACATAATATTTTAAAACTTTACCAATTACTGATGCTTTTTATATTACAAGAACTCATTGAGTCTTAATTTATCTAAGTGTATACCTTAAGGGGTACATTAGTAAAGGGGTAGGTAAACCATTGGTGTTTCATAGGATTGTTGTTCTTATACTAACATTTACTATCAATCAAACCATCTCCTATAAGATTTACCCTAAGATTTTCCTCCTATTTTGTACCCTCCTTAGTCATTTTTTGCCTTCCATGTCCCTTACTTAGCCTAAAATCCTTTTTGATGATTTGCATTAGATTTTCAGCCCCATCGACCTTATACTATAAATAATAAAACTTATGTAAGATCTAGGTTGGACCCTAGATGACCTAGATTGGGGCTTAATTTATCATTTTCAATAACGATATAAGGTCGATTGGGTCAACCTTGTCAGCCTAAACTTTTGAAAAGGACTAAGGTTAGATTTAGAAATATCAACACATTTATTTCATCATTATTTGAGAAATAACAAGATTTAATTATTCATTTGTGCTTCTTTACAATCTACTCTTTCACCATTCTACTATCTCATCTTGTAGAAATGTCTTGGATGCTTTGGCCTTTCTTAGTGATATTTACAAACCACAACTTGTTGTGAAGAACCTTTGGCCAAGGAAGAGATTAAGTCTTGATAGGTTCATCTTCAAGGTAAGTATCTCTAACTTCACTCCTCTCTTTAGTAGATATAAGTAGCATAAATAATGACTTTTGAATATATTTTTCTTTCCATTCGTTAGGGTTTTACCTATACATAGCTTAATTAGGATTCTCTTATGTATGTTTACAATCATGTTTAATAACCCTCATTTTTTTCCATAAGCTTTGGTGACCACTAAATTATATATTTAATTTAATTATTATTGGTTTAGTGAATATGAAGACATAGGACCTATTTAGGGTTATTGTATAATTTTGCCTGACTAGAGTCTTTCAAACCCTCCCTAGTTAATTTATTATGGTAAGTGATCCCTTATATAGGTCTAGTGGATCTATCTTGGTCATGACCCCAGATATGTAATGTATCCACAATCAGAAGTGTGAGTAGGATTATCTTCTCTAAGAAATGATTGATTTATAGATCTATTACATTTCCCATTGCATACATTTTGGTGAACCTGATGCGAATCTAACCCTTGAAGGTTTTCTTTCATGCCATCATTTTTATCATTTTATTATATTTTTAAATATTTTAAATACTATATCAAACCAATCATTATAGTTCTAACTCTTTATGCATAAATATAACTCACAATCACTTCAAAATGACTCTATTATATCTGTGTAGGTCTTTATCAATTATAAGTTACTGGATCAAATAGGTAAACACAATACCCTTCTTTAGTTTAAAATTAACATGCACTATCAAATAAGTTTAATTTATCTTATAATTATTTCTACTAGCATACAAGTCAACAAACACTATCAAACATGTTGACCCTATTCATTATTCATCTTTAGCATATAGGGTTTTGCAAAACTTGGTCAAACCAATTGACCTAGTTTGCAAAATTTGAAAGCAACAATCAAGGAATTTAAACATAAAAAATTTCAATCTTAACCATATTCAATCCTACCAATATTCCTCTATTTCCCCTCTCTATCATTTTATTACTTTCTTTAATTCTATTTTTCACAAGCTTGTAGTCTTCAAAACTGTAACCCTACAGCTAACTAGGTCGACCTAGTCAGCTTAGTTCTATAGTCTACCTTTTATTTTAGATACATAACTTATTTGACTTAATTATTAAAGATCTTGATTCTACATAAGATTAGTGACCAAATCAACTCTATTCTATACTATTTGCATATAACATCAACTAAATTGACTCTGTACTATTCTTAATCAAGGAATTAACAATTGTTTGCTAGTAATTAATTCACATTTCATTTGCAAATTTTTGACTGCGTAGAGTAACTTGCATAGTCTAAATAGGTAGTTTTTCAAATTAATATTATAGTTACACTATTTTAATCATTTTCACTCACTACCAAATCACATAACATTCAAAATACAATTAATCACTTATCTTCTCAAGGCCTACCTACTTGGATTTCATCACCAAGGGGGAAGCCAACTTGTTTTTTAATCCAAATTTAAATACATGGTTAATGATATATATTGAAAAAACACTTAATACCCTTATCACTTTGGGATTGTGAAGTGAGGGGGTAGTCCCCAATCCCAATCCATTACCATTTCCAACACAAATCCCTTTCAACCCAAATGTCATGAAACCATCCATAGATTGTCTTTCTAGTTCCCTATTTCATCCAACTCTCCTATCACATTTAAATCACTAATTTATAAATAATCTAATAACATTTAGGATGACCACATAGTTATCATTTAATTTTTAATTGATTACTTTCTCTTTGATCATTATGTGTTCTATCACAAAAACTTATATTAGCCAGCATTGGTATAAGGTTTTATGTTGTGTGGCCCAACTGGATCACTCACATTGATACAATTATTTATGTGTATTATTTCATTCTTGATTAATTTATCCTAAAACTGTTTCTCCCTATTTCATAACATTGTCATTCTGATCGATATAGTCTCTTACAAACTATATCTATCTTCTTGTTTGTAGTACATAATCGACCAGCATGACTATGTCTCTTATCTTTTTGTTCTACCTTTTATCCATTAGTACATAGTTAACCCATATAAATATGTACTCTTATAATCATATGTCTTCATAGTAATCTATCAACCTAGTTGACTTTGTACCTATTGGCTAACCTTACTCTTTTATCTGTCCAACTTAGTTCTTTGTCTAGATAATTGTCCCTAATTTCTCTTTTTTCTTGATTAAATCATGTTCCTTTTATTAAGAATCATGAAATAACCTATCATAATATTTTTATAAAACTTTAATCCATTTAGACACTATATGGGGTATTCTTTTTTCCTTTTCCTTACCTTTTGAGAGAACCCTCACTCTTCGAGCACTTCTTTTCATCTTTTATCTATGGATTATAACATGGTTCAAATCACACCTCAAGATGAGATAGGTGGTGACTAATAGTTGATTCATAGTTAGATATAATTATCTTGATCAAAATAAACAAAGAGAGTTACCATGGACCTATACCTTCTACTTCATTTAAATGTCAACTTGAGGATGTAGACTAGAAAGGATGATGCCATTGTATATGCACACTCAATGTCTACTAATTATCATCTAAGATGTGAAGTCATGCAATAAATGAAATACTAAAAATAAAACATGAAATAAATACTATGAAATAAATGCTTATGCATTAAAATCTTCCTTAAATAAATCTAAACAAGAACGTAAATCACATAATTCAAAAATGAAACACATAATGCATCAAGAAATCAAATAGCATGCTTAGCTATTAAAATGGGTTGGATTATTGCTATAGACTTCTAAAGGGGGGCCTTACTCCTAACTCTAGCTTCAATCCTTCCTCTCACAACACTAAATTGAACATAGAAATGCTTTTTCATATTAATAAAAATACAATAATGAATTACTACAAGAAATTACAATGATAGTTGCTTGACAAATTATACCTTTGATAATCTCTAATCAACATCTACTATATCTAAAATCTACTGCTATATATATATATATATATATATATCTGTGTGTGTGTGTGTGTGTGTGTGTGTGTGTGTGTGTGTGTGTGTGTGTGTGTGTGTGTGTGTGTGTGTGTGTGTGTAGCAGTAGAGTTGAGATATAGTAGATGTTGATTATATATATATATATATATATATATATATATATATATATATATATAGACACACACACACACACACACACACACACACACACACACACACACACCATAGAGGATATTATTTTATACCAAACAATATATATTCTAATCTAAGATACATTTGACTTAGGATAACTAAAACTATCTCCTTTTGCTAAATATGTCTTCATATGAATTATGCGACATTGTTATATGAGAAATAAAATTATTTCAACCTTCAACCACTTCCTTATTGGGCTCCATGGATGTTATGTTTATTTCTATGATTCATTTGAAAGAGGAATAAAAATTTATTCATGCATAGCTTTGGTCAAGTAATGGCTATAGGGTAATCTATGTAATGAGATTCGTTTGCTATAGGGCATTTCATACTATATACCTATCTCTCTAAAACATCCTTAAAACATATTATAGAAAAATGTCATAAAGAAATTGATAGCCATCATATATTTAATTACAATACATAATTATAACTATTAAAAGAGTACATAAAAATAATTTTATTTACAATATTATGGCTATATGTAGAATAAAAATTATAGGAAAGTGTTCAAAAGCATGGTTAATAAGCAAGATGAGTATAATAGATGAGGACAAGAATAGAACATTTATGGGGCTCATCACACACCCCAACTTAAGATCTTTCTTGACCTCAAGTAGCAAACTTATTCATTCCCATTTCACAAAGAATTCTAAAATACATGGGATCTATATCACCATTATCAAGGTGAGCATAGAATTCACACCTCTATTTAAATAGTTTCCAAATTTTGATTTCCTTGACTTCATCCATTGGATCCTTATCATACCAATTTAGACTAGGGTACCAGAATAGAGGGGGCTAGATTTTTAGGTTTATAAATTAGGATCCCATTTATCCTACAAGCAAAATATATTTTATGATCCTATTAAATGTTGTGTTTAAGTTAAAAGACGAATATGTCTCTCTTTTTTCAGTGCATGAGTGAGCTCATTCCATCATTTATTATAGGACTCTTTGGTTATAGGACCAATAAAAGTTATTAATCTTAAATAAAAATCTTGGGATTATCACAATTATTTACAAACCAAGCTCTAACTTATTTATTCAAAATAATATTATCCTATTTAGCCAATACTACATCAGGTGCCATCGATTGTCTCTTGATAAGCAGCTAGCTTTCATTCTCCTTTTCCCTATATTCAGCTACTTCTCTTCCTCTTGTTTTCTCATTAAATAAATATGATGAAAATACAATTATCTAGAAATCTCAAACATATAGATTAGGGTTCCACTCTCTATCATAAGGAGCCACATAATTGTGAAGGTAAAACTCACACAATTATGTTTGTTCTTCCTATGAACTTTCTTTGTAGATAGAAAAGAAGGAAAGGGGATCATTGAATTCATGAGGCATATCATAATAAATTATCATAAATTTTAACTTATGCCATTTCTCTTCAAAGTAGACTAAATAAACTCTTGCAAGATGCCTACAGCCAAGGAACTATTGGGTAAGACTAGCCATATCCTCAATTTTCTACTTCAATTTGGATATTCTCTCTTCCTTCAACTTATTCTCTTATTTTAATTTATTATTTTATTTTCTCAGTTCCTTTAGAATTTTAGAATGACTATCCATGCCATTCATCAATTTAAAAGATATTATAAATAAGGAATGGTACCTGACTTCTTGGGTAGTTATAGGTTCTTTTTGTTAATTTACTACTACAAATAGTTGTGAAATAATGACTACATGATGGTATTTGGTAGAGGATTGCAACTAAGAAGATATTATAGCAAGTGCATCTAGTCCTCCTCTAGACTGATCATGTATCTTGTTTCTTATTCTCTCAATTTCTTATAGGGCTTGTTCTAGAGTGGAAAATTCCATTTGTATAGGAGGTTGCTCCAATTATTTTACTTCTTCTTGCATTGGTTCCTCATGTAACTCTTCAAGACTATACTCTAATTGTTATTCCTCCTAATTGTATTCTAAAGAAAATTCTCCCTTGTTTATTATAGCCTCAAGGGATTCATCATTGCTAGCAGTCTGTTCTTCTCTAGATTCTTCATTAATTTTAATAATAGAAGAATGTTTAGTTCTCATTTTTATTCTCAATATATGGGATCTATGAGGATTAGAGGTTACCTTGGCCTTTTTTGGAGAAGGTGGAAGTTCCTCCTTAGAATCCTCTGAATCAGGTCAAAAAATGAGTTTCTTCCTCTTTCTAGATTACCTGCCTATAGAAGTCCTTTCTTTGGTCCTTGTTATAGGTTCTTATTTTTTTGTAGGAAGAACTTCTTCTACAAGTTCTTCTGTGGCTACATGAAGGTATCCTTATGTAGGTTCTTATGGAGCTATATGAAGGTTTTATGCTACAGGTTCTTATGGAGCTACAAGAAGGGCTTGTTTTGATCTCTATTCCTCTACCTCTATTTCCTCTTCTATTTCATTTCCTTCTCTATATATTTTTGCATTTATTGGTACTAGGATAAATTCTTCCTAGCTAATGTTGGGTCTAGTTTTTTGTAAACAGTCTTGAAAAATCAACTAGATTAGACAATGTTGGGAAAGAGCTTTACCTTTTTGAAACACCTCTGACATTTTTGTGATCATGTGGAGTAAGAAGTTGGGAAATTTTATCTCTATACCATATCATAAATGATTCATGAAATTAAAGTGTATGTCATGTAGCATGGAATAACTCCCTTTGAAGATAAAATATCTAGAAACAAACTCAATAACTTTGGCCCATCTTACTGATATAGATAACTATGCAGTGCCCTACTTTGAAGTTTCCAATATTTTGTTTCCTTTGATGATTTTTCACCTCTTTGCTTTGGCATCAAGTTTGTCTTACCATGCCTCCCCTATTCATGACAATCTCATTAATCTATTAATGACAATCTTTGTCAGCTTTATATCCATTTCTCTTACTGGTTCCAAGTTATTATACAATGTATCAGTGAATTCTTATGCAATTCCTTCATCTAAGCTCTATATCTTCTCAAAATACTACACCCATCCTACATTCTAGAATAGGGCCAAGATGTCCAAAGTATTGGTTAAAGAGGTGATATCAAGTAGTTCATGTTTTAGCAAGCCTCCCCCATAATGTGAGATGAAATTTGGGTTGTAGGCTATGTTCTTGCAATAAGGTTTTTGTGGATTTGGTGAAATGTTTGTGATTTTTACTTTGGGAGTGAAATAATCCATGTGAATTATGGAAAATCTCCCCCCTCCCAACTTAAACTATCACTTGTCTTTAAGGGACACAATCGACATGTGAAAAATGGCTCATGATAATAGCAAAGGGTGGTGGAAGCAACACATCAAAGATCACATCAATCAATGAAGGAGGATGATATGGTGAGTTAGCATGATAAGGAGAATATATGGTGGTGTATTAATAACATTAGGTACCATCATATTAATAATAATTAAAATGTATGACATGAAATAAATATAAAATAATTGCCATGTTACTTGTAGAAATACCTTTCATAAATACATAAATGATGATTCAAAGTGGTAGTCATGGCATATGTTATAATTTTATTGGGAGAAAAATGCTTTATGTATGATGGAATATAGGATGGAATGATAAGAATACATCCCGTATAAGAAATGTTTCCTATAGCAATAAGTTTTATCTTGAAGTAGCAAGTTTTATCTTATAGAAGTAAGTTTTATCCTACAACATCAAGTTTTTTATCTTGTAGCTAGAAGGAAAATATATTTCTACTCCAAGGGAATGAATCTTCAAGCAAAAATAATTGAAAACAAAAAAAATTATTGTAGTAGTGTCCTTTCTCTCTTTGTTTTTTCTAATGAATGTTGATCAACCAGTGACTTGGTTTTTTGAGATAACATCCATTAGAAACACTTGAAGGTTTTCATTGCTAAATTTTATAATTTTTTCTCAAAGAATTTTTGGTTGAAACTTGACCAAAATCACAAAAATCTAGGAGGTAGTATTTTATTCAACCTAAACTAAGCCATTGTGAATGACTTGTTCTTGGTTATAAGAAGATTTATTACTCTTGTAAAAAATTATAGAAGGGTTGACAAAAATACCCTTTGACTATAGGAATAGGTTGATTTACTTCATGAAAAAGAGATAGATGTTGTTCTTCAAGAAGTTGGAAAGTGAGAGTTTCCTTGAAAAATGGTTTCTTATATAGCTTGAGCCTATGACCATTAATAAGTAGTTAGAACTTAATAGAGTTAATGGTCATGATCTTTATATATCCATTGTCAAAAACTTGTTCGATACTATAAGGCCCAAGACATTTAGACCCTTTTATGATCCTTGTATTTAGAGTCAAAAAGGAGTGTCCAATCACTAGGTTGGAAATTTTTAGTCTTGATTTCCTTGTAATGCCAATCCACATGTTGTCTTTTCACTATTTTAGTGGGATGAAGTGATTCCTTTCTTAGTTTATCAAGTGCATTTAGTTGCATGATATTATTTTATTGGGCTTGGAAAAGATACAATCTTGAATCAAGTTCTATCTTTAATGTTTTATGTTCAAACTCAATGGGTAGAATATGCTTTTTATCATAAACTAGTTCATATGGAGTGAAACTAATTGTGTTTTTTCAAGTGATTCAATAAGCCCAGACTACTTCTAGAAGATGAGTTGACCAATCTTTTCTATTCAGGTTGACAATCTAAGTGATTATAATTTTCAATTTTGTGTTTGTCACTTCCACTTGACCATTTAATTGAGGATGTTAAGAAGTAGAATTTTTGTGTCTAATTTCATATTCTTTGACAAAGGTAGCTATGAGTTCTAATGTGAATTATGGGCCATAGTCTATGATTATTTATCTTAGTACTCAATAACAGGTGAATATTTCTTCATACTAGAACTCAGCTACTTTCTCATCTCAGACATGGTTTGAGACTTTGACCTCTATCCATTTTATGGCATAGTCAATACACACCAATATATATTCCTTATTATTAGATTTAAGATCAATAGGAACTACAAAATCTAGTCCCCATTTATCAAAAGGTTCTAGAACTAGTTGTGGATGTAATGGCATTTCATCATAGCAATTGGGTTTTCACATATGCTAGCATTGATCACATTTATATGTTGGAAATATTTTCATTGATGTCAAAGGTCTAGTATTATTGGTGGTAAAGTCACCATTGCATTTAATGTTGTTTATCTTGGCTAGTGTGAGTTAATATTTATTTAATATTAATGAATATATTTTTGGTTGCATATGAGACAAAATAAGGGCCCATGGAGAAGTCGAAGAGCCATGGGGTAAAGACAAAAGAAGGATGGGATGCATTTTCCCATGAAGAGTCATCTTGGGGAATTCCAAGAGTCACCAAGTGAAGAAAAAAGAGTAAGGGCACAATTTCTCATGAAAGGACACTTTGAGGAATACAAAAGGTCACCAAAGATAAGGACAAAAGTGGGAAGGACATTTTTGGTCATGAAGGGTCACCACATGACTTTTCAAAGGCTTGAATATGAAGGGTCATCCAATATTGGCACCATTTGCCATGAGAATTGAAGGGTCACAAAGGGGGAAGGCCAAAGGTCATTTGGAAAGCTATAAATAAAGGAAAGAGGTTGATTTGATACTATATTATCTAGCTTAGAAGAGAAATTGTGAGAGTTAAATATGATTTGTATTTCTTATATCTATCTTAGAAGAGCAAAGGTGAGAGAGAGGAAAGAGATGTTGTATTGAACTATCATTTGTTGATATAGCAACATTGAGAGATAGGTGTGTGGTATACACAAAGTGGTTGGTGCTCATGTGGGTTGGTGCTCACGAATAATAACCGGGGTGGTGCTCGACAAAGGGGTATCGTGATCTTATGGGTTGGTGCTCACAAATAGTAGCTGGGGTGGTGCTCGGCAAAGGGGTATGGTGCTCCTGCAAGTTTGGCTTGTGAATATTGTTTGAGTTTGTGTTCATTCATATACTTGAGATTGTTCTCCATGGTTTTTCCCACATTGGGTTTCCACGTTATATCTGGTGTCTCTCTCTTTCTTGTGTGATGTTTATTATTTGAGTTATATTGCATATAATGAATGTTTGATTAATGGAATGTTTTATAAGATATATGATATATTGATTCACCCCCCTCTTAGTATATCCCATGATAACACTATAGGTATACATCATAACATCCTTATGAAAAGAAGGCCAATGATATCTAGTAGTGAGTACTTTCATGGTAGTTTGTTTGGTAGAAAAATGAACCCTATAGGGTTCATCATGGTAGGCTCTGAGAATGTCATAAGCTTCATCTTTTTAGATACATCTTCTTATAACTGAATTTGGTCTAGTGATAAAGATATATCATAGAATCTAGGAATATTGTCTACTCTTTTAGATCAGGTGTTATTTATCCCTAGGTGAGAAATGTTGTGGTAGTGATACTTTAGTAAGATAGTTATCAATATCTAAAAACCAAGGAGATTGAATTATTACAACAAATAAATTTTCATAAAAAAAGCATCAACAATAGGACTGTCCTCATCAATTTTCAACCTAGATATAAAATTTGATACTACATTAACCTTACCTGGTCTGTCCATAATGGTAATATCAAAATCTTACAACAAAAGCAACCAACAAATTATTTTTCCTATTACAACAAGTTTTATAATTAAATCCCTGAATATTTCATAATCTATGTGGAGAATAATTGGTAACCTATAATTTACTATCAAAATTTGTTGATGGCATAGATGACAATAAGAAATTCCCTCTCTATTATATTGTAGTTGAGTTCACCCCCTTGAATATTCTTGCTGATAAAATAGATTTCATAACTTAGGGATTCATATTTTTTGCCAAGGATAGCTCTTAAAGTGGTGTCAGATGCATCTGTGTGGATGTGAAAAGGCTTTCATCAATCAGGCCCTCTCATAACAAGAGTTTTTATTAAAAGGTCTTTGAGTTGTTGAAAGGTAATTTGATAATCATTAGTCCATGTAAATTTAACATCCTTAGTAAGCAATCCAAATAATGGGGTGGTAATTTTACTAAAACCTTTGATGAATTATCTCTAATAACTAGCATGTCCTAAAAATCTACTAACATCTTTTTGCTTCTTTAGTGTGGGTAGATTTTTAATGATATTTATCTTTATTGGGTCAACTTGAATTCTAGCAAGGGATATGTGATGCCCCAACATAATCCCTTCAATCATGAGCATGTAACACTTTTCATTTCTCAAAGATAACTAGTGGTCCTGACAATGTGGAAGAACTTTCTCTAGGTTGGTGAGTATTTCTTCAAATGTCTACATGTAGATAGTGAAATCATCCATGTAGATTTCAACATAGTCATGGGAGAGATTAGAAAATATGCTCAAAACATCCCTTTGAAAAGTAGTTGGGGCATTACAAAGACCAAATGGTAAGATGACATAGGCATAGGTTCCACAAGGAAAATTAAAAGTGGTTTTATCTTGGTCTTATGGAGCAATTCATATTTGATTATAGCCATTATATCCATATAGAAAGGAAATGTACTTTTTCCCTGCTAACATATCCAACACTTGATCAATGAATGGAAGGATCAAATGATCATTCTTAGTAGCAACATTCAATTCTTGGTAGTCAACATAAATATGCCATTTACCCACTTTCTTAGGGACAATGACCAATGTAGAGACCCACTAGCTATCCAAAATAAGATAAATAAACCTTACATCTAAGAGTTTTTTCGACTCAATTTTGAAAATATATTTAACTATAGGATTCAATCATCATTAGGGTTGCTAAATAGGTTTACATTATTCTTTAATGTAAATGTGATGCATGCATAAATCTAGGGGTATTCCTCCCATGTCATTGTAATCCTATGTGAATGTTTTTGTGTGATTTCTTAGCATTGTAAGTAACTAACTTTATTGTTGGGGTGTTAAGGAGGTGCTGATGTTGAGAGGTTTGTTTAGTAGAATGTCTACTTGCTTTGTTAAATAAAACATGGTTTCTACATTGGAGATTAAAAGAGGATAGATACATTGATGGGGAAGTAATTGATGGAATATCTAAATATATCTTATAGTTTCATCAATATAATTCTCAAGAAAGGTATTCTAAAGAGGGCATGGTGTACATTCCAATAGGTTGGTGGCTATAGGATCTTGGTGATAGGTTTTTTGTAGGATACCAGTAAGGAAAATGTTTTCTTATTGTGCCTACAAAGCTAGACTCTAATCAATTGTGTAGAGAGTCTGAAAGGAGACAAATTCTTCAAAGTCATCAATCCAAAGGGTTGGGCCATCATTCTGGTAAGGTTGAGCTAGTGGATAAAAATCTAATTTCTTGGTGTCATTTCCATTATAAATTATCATTTTTCTTGACTTGAATCCAATAAAGGAATTAGTGGTAACCAACCATGGGTGGCCAAGGATGAGTGGATAACCCTCTAAATTTATCTTTCCCTAAAAGATAATAAAGTTTTCTAGATATTGACAAGAATCCACAATGATGACAAGGTCCTTAACAAACCCCTTAAGATTAATAGTTGATCTATCAACCATCTAGATGATGGTGGGTCTTAGATAGAGAGTGGTAAGTTTTAGTTGTTGTATGGTCTCTATGGTCATCACATTGATGGATGTACCCAAATAAATTAAAGTATTGGAGATGGGTTGGCCATAGATGCTAACATTAATAATAGGACTTCTTGAATTAGAATATTTTGGGTGAACTATGTTCCCCAACATAATATTTGCTAATTGGCCAATGACTTGGACTATTTTAGGATCCTTCTTCTTTCTTCCAATTTTTTCAAATATAACTATTTAACAACTTTATTGTAGATAGGAACATCCTTTATTGTTTGAAAGAGTGGGTTTTTTATGCACACATTCTTGAGTTATCCTAAAATATCAAATTTGAGCTCTAGTTTAGGATGTGATATGTTCAATCTCTCCAAAAAAAGAGGATTGTTAACTTCTTTCTAATTTTCTAATGGAATTGTCTCAGGATTGGCCATGGGTGGTTTTGGATTAATATGGAGTGGATCTGGTTCAAAGTGCTTTATGATTATGGGTAAGATGTGTTATGGAAGAACATGACCTGAGCAAAGTTGAACTTGATTAATATCTAAGGTATATGTTGCATATCACATTATTTTAATGGATTATGTTAGTTGAATCAACTTATTAGTAGGATTGCAAATGGGTTGGGTAGGTAATTAAGTGGTTTGAACATATTGCTAAGTGTTTGGCATTATGGCCTATTGTTGTTGTGGTTGTTGCATTTGCTAGGAGAATCCTTGATTATATCTCCATTATTATTGCCATGGATTAGAGGGAAAGAATCATTGTTGGTTTTAGAATTGCCTTGGTTGAGGTTATTATTCATTTTGTTGCATCTATAACTAATTTTGGGGTGGTTGTCAATTTGTTTGGGACCAATTTTGATTAGATATATTCATCTAAGAACCATATTGAGGATTATTTGAGAATTAAAAATTTGAAAACATAGATTTTAATGACATACTTGGTCTTTGTACCCATGGTTTCCATTGAGCCATGAAAAACACTTGATTCTCATCTTCTCCTATGGCATGTAGCTCTACTATCTCAGGATTCTCCTTAGTTATGATAGCTACCCAAGATTTCATAGAATGGCATGTGCAATCCACCTTCTTCTTTCTATATTTAGGGCAATAGGTAGTTAAGGATTTCTCAATTTCTTCTTGCTTCCTTCAAGTATGTAATGTATCAAGTTAAGTAGATAGGTAGTTGATAATGTCATGCTTCATGTCCTAGAGTAGGTTGATAAATTCACCTTTAGATAGTCCTACTACATATGCTATAGGAAGGGTTCTTCCCATACTTTTATTCATAGTTGATCTAGATTAGTTTATACATAGAACTATTAGGTCATCAAATGGTAGTGTAGAAACATCACCACCAGACATTAGATCTAGTACTTTCAAATAAGTATCTATAATCCCTTTCAAGAATATCAACGTGATCTATTCCTTGTACATTATATTCTTCTTGGATTTTTACAAGTTGAACAAAACTCTTTCCATGTATTCTTCTAATGACTCATCATCAACTTGTGTCATTCAGAATATGACATCTCTCCAATAGTTTCTTCCCCTAAAATAGTCTTGGTATTTCATTGAAAACTTTTCCTTTATTTTTTTCCAAGTATAAATGGCATCCTTTCCAAGTCCCATGAACCATTTAAGTGTTACATCTTTGAGTCTTGATGGAAACAATTTAAGTTTCTGAGCATCTTGATTATAATCATAGTTGTGGCATAAGATGTCAAACTTAAAAGAAATGTGTTTGGATCCTCAAATGCTTTTCCTCTAAAATTAGGGAGGGTATATTGAGGGATATTATTTATGGGTGC